>JALPSE010000025.1:8175-52924 GCA_030558545.1 Bipolaris gigantea
TTTCACCCCCCACACGCGTTCAAATCCCACCTTTTTCCATCCCAGCTAGACTTCCCTACGTTCTCGCCATCTATCCCCCGTCTCCACATACAGCGTCTCCTCTCCCTACCCTCCGCCCTGCCGACCGACCGCTGCAGACATGCTTTGGCGAAGCGCCAATTGATGGCTAAGCTGAGCGCATCGTCGCCTTGGACTTGCTTCTCTTTGCGCATTCTTCAATTTCCCGCGACAGGCTGGGAGCAATGGGGGGATTCTCCAAGGTCCCGTTGTCGAGCAGGCATCGTGCTTCGCGTGGGGTCGAGTACTAAGCGGGCGAGGCACCGTTGGTGACGCCATTGGCATGTCCTTTTGTCGCCATCATGTTGCTCTGCTCGTATAGAAGCGCAAAGCAACGAAGAAGGTTCAGTGTTTTAGCATCAATATCCAAAAATGGTCATTCGTACATGCATGCTCCACGTTGGTTTTCCCTGCCTGGAGTATGGCCCCGTCGGCAAAACGGAGAGCCCCCGCCTACCAGGCGTTTGTACGTAGTACCCTCTGAGATGGCTGGGGTGGCGATACTACAGGACGGGCATCAATGTACACGTTTGGTAGCGACCTTGGGACTCATGGAAAACTTATCCGGCACAAACCAATGCCCCCGGCTCGATTCCACTACGTGATGGCTTGAACATTGGTGGCAGTCTTGTGGTGGTGCGGCCACCCCGTACTGCAAAAGGCTACTCTTGGTGTTTGGCCCAGACTACAGTTTTGCCGATTAATCGAGAGCTTTCGTCTAACTGGATGGTGCCCGATGCTCAAAGTATCCACCGACATCTCGGGTGCTCGATCCAGCAGTTAACGTCTTTGGCGGCTTACTACCTTTCCCTACGGGTGCCTCGGTCCACCGATGTGGGGCACCATGCCATATCGTATGTACTTTGTCGGCCCTTGCGTAAGAATGTTCAATCAGCTTCAGGCACGGGGAGCGTTACCATATAGAGACGAAATGGTTGTGTATATCCACATGTATTTAGTCTTCGACGACGGTTCAGTTGGAAGTCGATGTTGAAACCAAAGTTTGAACAAAGTTGCAGTAGGATACGGGTCGAGGTAGTAGGCACATCGATACAGAGCCTGTCTAGCACGCTTCACAATTTGTTCTCGCTACAGAAATACGGGTTTTTTTTGTATGAATCTGAGCATGTCGTAGCACATGGTTGCTTACCTCGAAGAGCCAGCTTTTGTACATCATAAGTGAATGACCGACCCCTTACTCCAAAAACTCAGGGCCATAGCGAACTGCAGCGCGTGTAATTCATGCGAGTTGAATGAGAGTGCCGAAAGCACTTCGGGAATTAATCTTGAGTGAACCAGCCTTTCCTCTGTGGAATGCTAACAGCATTCGCGATAACCAATGTGGAGGCTGTGACCCAAAATCGACATACCATGTCCAAGGCTGTGATCTAGTGGACGAAAATGCCTGACACCGGTGAAGAGGAACACAGCCACCCTATATCATAACAGTAGAAAGCTTACACACCCCAGCCTTTTACTCAGTCCCAAAACACATCTGCCTATCGTTAGCGTCCGTGTATCTTGGCAGTGCAGACAACTCCAATCACACCCCGAAGCGCCTGTAAATTGCGTGTTTCGACCTCATGTCTGTGATACCCTCATGAAAGCATATTGGTTGTCGCCTGATCTATTTATCGTCTCGATAACGCCCAAGCCGTCTTCGCCCCCAAGATTTGCTACGGATTCAAGTCATGCGGGGAGCTGGCAAGGGGTGGGAACTCATAACCCGAATCGTCAACCTCTGCATGATTTGGATTGGCCCACCCGCGATTCATGTGTCCGGGGATTTGGCGTCGCTAGACACACTTACAACCTTCATGGTGGTGTGGGTGATACAAGGCTGCGTATATCTTGTGCAACCGTAAGATATACCCAGTCGTCTTGGAGTGGCGTGATAAACGCGAAGTTTCCCAGCCGCATCGATACTATCTTCACCCTTCAGCTCGCTTAGCCCTGTATCCTCAAAGAAGGGGGTTATCCTCTTTCCAGCTTTGCTCCATCACAATGCAGCCCCGCACAGCCCGTCACTATGCCGCGCGAATCAGGCCCCTACTCGCAAGCGACCGCCATGATACCAAGACATGTAGAAGCGCCGCGTCTACTGCAGTCCGGCGACGAGGCTGGAAGACAGCAATGTGTATGAAATCTCGCGTCGCCCTCGGGCTCAGCAACGACTGCATCTTCATGCTCCTTTGATCAGTCATTTGTTTGCGACGCTGAAGCAGCAATTACATGAGCGTCAAATTTCTCCATTATGGCTTCACATCTCCCCACAAGGCTGCTTTGCCAGATCAACGGGCAGTTTTCCGTCGTCAATTCCAGGGACGTGTACATTGAAAGCTTCGACATCTTATCGTATACCTGGGGTGCACCGGAAAAGGAATGGGAATGCGATATAGCAGGCGTGGATTGGGTACTAACGATCGCGAAAGATAAAATGAAGGACATCAAGAGGTTGATGATAACGGACAACATCCAATACCTGTGGGCAGACTGCGTATGCATCAAACAGACTTCGCCTGCAGACCAGGCTATCGAGCTGTCCCGGATGTTTGAGTATTACAAGAGCGCGGAAAGATGCCATATCCTTCTTGATATGCCCGTTGTGTGGGATCCACAACAGATTGTCGATGACCTCAAGTTTCTCGATCACGTTCGGTCGCACATGAAAGGATCGGCGCTCGCGGCGGGTGCGCCGGGCCTCATGCTGGATCAGAGAACGCGGCTCCAGGAGTGGGCAGATGCGACCTGGGCGTTTGAAATATCAAAAACGACAGTCAGGACAGCTGCAATCGATATGGGTGTGCTAAACTGCTATGCCACGTGTGTCAACCACGTTCAGTCGCTGTTCCACAATGCCTACTTCACGCGGGTATGGACGTTCCAAGAGATGATTCTTGGTAAGAATGTTGTCATGTGGGCAATAGATCGCCAGGAGATATCGCGCATTGGCGAACTCCATACGTGGATGAGTCTTGCCATAGATTCGCTGGATTCGGCACTCAAGCTGCATGAGTGGATCCGGGAGTCCAGATTGGTCAACAACGCAACCATTGAGGCGGTTCTGAGAGTCATTGAAGAAGATTGCTGGACGCTGAGCAGTCTCCGTCAGCAAGTCAAAGGCATTGACAGCGCGAGGACCGATATCATCAATGGAGGGCCAAACTGGTGGCATGACAACAAAAAAGGTGTTGCAAATATCTTCTCAGCGATTTCCTTGACCCCTCGAAATTGCAGAAAAGCTCATGATATATTTAGAGGCCTTCTGGGTATATTTAGTGGATTATTCACCAGTGACGAGATCGAAGCACAGCTTTCGGGAAAAGATATGGACAAGATGTCATTCAATTTCTTCAAGCAGCTCTCCATTAAAACGGATTGGGCCTGGACCAAATTAGCAATCAGTAGCCGCGAGCGAGGAGAGTGGGACTGGATTCCTGTAGTCGAAAATAACAGCAGCAGTGCGACAACAGATTGCTTCGCTGGGGTCATTTGTCTAGGAAGGTTAAGAGCCAAGGGCCAGGCAAAATCTGCCGCGGTGACCGGAGTCAAAGGGAGTCCGAAGAAGTACATGAAGATACGTCTAGTTCCAAACGCCGAAACCACAGGCTTCAGCTTCATATTCAGAGGCTGTAACTGTGGGAAAAAGTTGAAGAAGGGCTGGTTTTCCAAAGAGCTTATCAAAACCAACGACCAACCTAGGGATGTGGTAAAGGACGAGACTGGTAAGATACTGGTTCAATGCGCGACCATACTGGCAAGCCTCATGGATCCGAGCAGCGACTTTGTTGAGTACAGACGACGATTGCTTCGTAAGCTACGGCCGAATTGGAGGACGACAGATCCATGTGCGAAACCCACAAGGTGGGAAGACCGATGCGTCAGCGGTACCACTTGGGAGAATCCATCGCAGCAATTTTTTCGAAGCCACAACAGATCGGTGAACTACCGCATGGTCGACGTTACCGGTTTCGAATCTCGGCTATGGAACAAGAATACAGAGAAGATCTCCTGTGAAGTGCGGGTGAATTGCGGTTGCACAATCACTGCTCCATTTGCAATGATTTTCGAGGCACTTACAGTTATCGAAGGAAGCTCTTTAGGGGATACACGCGAAGATAGTGATGAAGACGACCGTATTACCCTTCAAGATGGCCATGGACTGGTGCAAATCGGTGTCGTGGGGAACACATTTGATCTGCTAGGTTTCGGTGGAAGTGTAGAGGCCTACAGGTCATATGCAGCCTCTTGTAGGAATCTGAAGCCTAGCAAGCCCGTGATTCCAAAGATACCATGGCCTATGGGGCGGGCCCTCGTCAGAGAAGAGTTTTCGCATGGAATCATGGCCCAGATGCGCGATTACGGGTACATCCGGACGGGTGGTTCAGGGAATTTGCTGATTAGTCGCGACCACGTCATGGACCGGTATAAGATTATCGGGGTGTGCATTGATGAGTATATTGAGAATGAAAAGGGTGATAAGGGAGTGACGATTCGATGAGGATGAACATTTAATGACACGTTGGGCGGCTCTTTGCTTATAGTAGCACTCTTGTCCAGGCTCAGTAATATCGCAAGCTTTAGTTACATGCTCTCAGTAGACTTGATGCGTGTGTGACGGTGGTGTATGGCTGGTTGAGCGATTGAGTAGTTAATGTGCCACTAAATCTATCCAGGGGGCAGATAAGGCAGGAATTGTGACGATGTATATCTTTGCAAGTTAAGTCCTGGTATAGCAAAGGCTGTATGCTGTGTATGTAACACCGAGACCTGGGTAGGATGTATAGGCACCGCCAAGCCATGATGACGTATTCGGTAAGACACCATCTAGGTAACCACGACTGCCACTTGCACAGCCACCACCAATCAACTTCCCTTTATTATCACCAGGTCGCCTTGTTTGGATTGTGTCTTCTTTTCCAAGTCATTCACTTGAGAGGCTGAGTCGGGTCTGGCCTTCCTACCATACTAAAACAAAAGGCCACGACTAGTACCACGGCGGCGGTCTCAGACTTCCCAAATACAACGCCACCTTTGTCTATACCATGTTCAAGAAACTCAAAGAAAAGTTGAAAGGCGACGAAAAGCCATCTTACGGAACAGACCAGCACAACCTACAATCAAACAATTCTCACTATCAACATTCTCAAGAGCCATCGACAGAGAAATACCAGCCTCCTCCTGGTCCCCCGCCAAACCAGGCCTCCTCGTCAAAGCCTGAATACACAGCTCCCCCTGGGCCTCCACCAGGTCATCAGTCCTCAGACCACGCACCCCCACCAGGACCACCCCCTTCATACCCCCAGCAACCACCTCCAAGCTGGGATCCACCTCCATACCACGACTGGACCGTGATACCCGACACCGCGCTTCTCCCCCCTCCCCCCTCAATGGGCTATGACAGTTCCCCCACGGCAAACGCCACAGCCGAAGAAGGCGACCGAGCCCTCGCCTGGACAAACGCGCATCCCCTATGGCCCCCACAAGTCCTCCACCCAAGCACCTACACCGCAATCCAAAACGCGCAGCTCACCCTCCTCAAACCCCCCTCCCTAGCCGGTGACATGTTCCCCCAAAAATCCGCAGGCCACTGGCGCATCCGTACCTACCCTTCCTGCCGCGACTCCAGCATCCTCTCTAACCTCCCCCTCTACAGCGCCCTCACTGACTCTCCCCTAATCACACATCACCCCAGAACTCTCTACTTCGAGCTCAAAGTCACATCTATAAGCCACGGTGCCTCGTCTTCCGTCTCCGAAGCAGGCGCCGGCATCGCAATCGGGTTCGTCGCCCCTCCGTACCCCACTTTCCGGCTCCCAGGCTGGGAACGCGCGAGTTTGGGCGTCCACGGTGATGATGGCAGGAAGTACGTGAATGATGCGTGGGGTGGCAATGATTTTACGACTGCGTTTAAACCGGGGGACACGGTGGGGATTGGTATGACGTTTGAAGTGCCGAAGAATCCGCCGGCGTACCAGGGGGGCCAAGAGGGGAAGGCGTTGGATATCAAGGTTTTCTTTACGCGGAATGGGGTTAAGGAGGGGGAGTGGGATGGGAACGAGGAGTTGGATGTCAGGAGTGAGGGAGGAAATGTGGGACTCAGGGGGGAATGTGATTTGTTTGCTGCGATTGGATTGTTTGGGGGAGTCGAGTTTGACGTCTTCTTCCATCCGGGTCAGTGGCTGTACAGGCCTGTGTGAGGATGTTTAGGCGTGAAAGCGGAGCTATTGTTCTAGATACTTGATCTCCTACTTGTTTTTTTGTAGAATCGGTGTTCCTTGTACTCGGTTTCTTTCCACATGATATGCATGGATATTTGATCAGACATGAACAAAAATAATTCGTACTCATATGCTTGACATCATCAAGCAGCGACGTCGACATGCATCAAAGCCATAAACAGGCCTATCCAACCCTAAGACACCAAAAACGCACACCATCCCATGCTTCACGAGGGGATCACAGGATACTTGCCGCCATACCCACACTACAGTACAACTTTCCTCGCCTCTCTGGGATGACTCTCATTCGGACAGTACGGACACTTGAACCGCGACCCCTTGCTCAGTTTATCCAACGACTCCTGCGCAATAACATGACCACACGGCATCATCATGGGCGGATTTGTATCCGTCGACTGTTCCTTTGAAACCGGGCATACGAAGATGCTATGGAAATGGTACTGGCTGGGGAGCGGAATCTCGACTGGTAATTCATCTTGAGTGGTCCACTCTGTACGCTTCTCTTTCATGATGGACTGCATCTTCAGCAAGTAAGGGAGTGCGATGGCGCCGGCGGTGGCGGCGATGAAGAGGGGCGAGTCAGCGCTGAGGCCGAGGAGAGAGCAGAATTCACGGTTGAAGGAGTGTGCGACTTCTTCCCAGGCGGAGTCGTTGTAGAAGAGGCGGCAGTAGGGCGAGTCTTTGACGTTTGGCCAAAAGGCCGTTGCACCGAGGAGTTGCTGGATTTCGCGGGCGTAGCGCTTGTGGAAGGGGGGAAGTTCGCGATGTGCATAGGCCCAGGCGTTCAGGACACCGACGGGGATTTCTGTGTCCATGGCGTCGCTGTATTGGTTATTGCTGTCGAAGAGACAGATGTATTGGAGACGGCAGAGCTCAAATTCGAGATTGCTGCCGCGACCTTCGAGTTCGGCGCTGCGTTGGCGGGCCCATTGTATAGCTGGCTGTAGATTCCTTTGAACGCGCAGCTCGTGTAGTATGTGATACATTTCGGCAAACTTCTGCTGCAGCTCTTCTGAATTGAAGGTGCCCTCTGCTAGATCCCTCTCCCAGGAATCGCGCATCTGGGGGTTTGGTGTGTTGGGGGTGGGCTCCGGGCGTGGCGGCTGGCGGCTGGCTTCTTGTACAAAGGTTGAGGCTACATCGAATTGGCCCTCGCGAAGGAGGTGCATGGCAATGGCACGATTGATGAGCGAGGGATGCGACGATAGGGCGTCATTTTCGGCGGAAGGGAGGGGCTTGTCTTTGAATTTCTGAGAGGTGCTGTCAGCCAGAGATAAGTTACGGCCAGTGTGCAGGATAAGCATACCTTGTCAAGTGCCTTGCCGTATTTGTTCAGACCCGAGTATATGGGCTTGAGGTCTTTCTGCACAGTATCGAGGGACTGCTTGAAGGGGTCCTGGAGTCTTGCGAGTGTCAAGGGCGCCGTCGTGGGATCTAGTCGGTTGTTGTAGTCAGTATGTGTCCTGCTGTACAAGGGACGTGAGGGCACTCACCCGCTGCAATCTTAGCACGAGCTGCAGTGAGCATATCAATCGCCTTTTGCACGTGATCTATGCTGGCAGAAAGGTTTGCGCTCTTCTCCAGCAGCTCGACCTGCTCACGGAGGTCGTCCATGGTGTTGATAGGGCCGGGTTTGACAAACGATGGCGACTAAGATGGCCTATGGGCGTTGGAGGCGATGAATCGGTGGTCGCAACGGAGTGGAGAGCGTCGGTCTGGCCAGAGGGACTCTTCAGTGCTGTCCATGGCCGTTGCGGTGGTTGAGGCATGGGCCGGTGGTGTCGTGCTCGCCGCATGACGTGTGGGGAAGGGAACAGGGCCGACCTCCGCACGCGCATCCATGGCTCTAATCATCAACTCTCCCCCAAGCAGGAACCATATGTGTATGTACACCAGCCTCGATGCGTTTCGGGGTCGTTTGCGATATCCCAGCATAAGAAACCAAATACAGACTGCACGTAGGATCATGCTTACAGGGTTCTTTGACACGTCCTGTGCCCTCACTTCCACCTCGGCCATCGGCGGGACCTTGCGCCTCCCTTTACCATGATGAGCTTGCACCCGCAGCACCTGGTAGTTCGTCGGCCAAATCGCACCTGAAATCGCCCTAAAAAATGGACTCCCCCCTGCCTGTGTCTCCGTCGCGGATGCACAACGAGAAAGAGCTTCGGAGGCAGATGCCGCCCCTGCAGACGACGCCAATCCACCCCTCGAGCTCTGCACAGTCGCATCCCCAGCCAGCAGTCTCCAAGCCTCCCATCGCCGACATGCTGCCGGAGCAAGCTGCGGTCCGGTCGCCTGCTTCACCTCCGGCCCATCAGCGCTTCGTCTTGACCGACTTGGTGGCTGCTCGCTATCTTGAAGAGGACTCTGCCACAACATGTCACGTCCTCGCCCACCGTCAGAGGATCGAGGGCTACGAGATCTATCTGGTCGAGCAATGGGCATGCTCCCGCACCCACCCTACTTACCTCATCACCACCTACACGGGCAACCCCGACGACTCTGTCTTGGCCACCATCATAAGCGTACCCAGTAATGAGGATGAATGGTCCCCCCAGATGCGCCTGTACTTCAAGTCACTTACTGACTGCTACGCCCGGAGAAAGGAAACGCCCTATGGCACCCTCATGATCACCAATCTCAGCGGGTTCCCCTCTTCCCTGACTGTTATTCCCATCCCTGGAGGCGACGTGAAAAAGTACCGCGAAGCCTTTGTTGTCAATGAAAACCTCAAGAGATTAGGGTGCTCTGGTCGCCTGGGTATCAAGCTCACGTCCCCTAGTGGTGCTACCCAAGCAAAGTTTCAGCAGCTCTATCGCACAAGTGATCGCATTCCATTTAATGCTTCCGTCATTGAGTTGGTCAAGCTCTGTCAAATAGCACTTGTTTTGTTTGGAAAGCTCGAGCCAGAGTATGCCGACGGGCTGCTCTGTGACTTGACGGAAAAAGCAATCAGTGATTGGTGGATAGACTTTGGATCAGAGTACTACACTGTAGAGCCTCATGATGGCATCCTTGGTCCAACCACCGTCGCTGCCTTGTTAGGCATGTTGATGGGCGCTCGTAACAGACTGAGTGCTTGCAATGCTGCAGTAGCAAAAGACGTCTTTGATATTGACGCTACCAAGCGCGGCATTGCACATTTTCAAAAGTCCCACCACTTACCTAGAACCCGCCGTCTTGATCGGCAGACTCTTGAGCAGCTTCGGAGGTCGTCTGCAAAAGCAGCGCGTAAAGAAGGCTGGGCTGTTCCGCGAGCATTCAAGTCGACTGTTGCCGAGCTAGGAGGCAAGGGCGGCGAGATGGTCATGGGCATTGTTGGTGCTGGCCAAAAAGATGGCATCGCTGAGGTTGAGACCGTGGATATTGACCAGTTCGTTGAGCTAGTCCGAGGTGAGCATGCAAAGTGGCTGTGGCATGGAAAACCCAAGAAAACAGCATCTAGCGAAAGCATGTTTGATCGACTTCCTGGCGGAGAATCACGATCAAGCTCGCCAGACAAGCACGATCAACACGCACCTAAACCCATTCGTCAAGAACCAACAGCAGATCATCACGGCATAACAAAACGCGACACTGGCTCCTCGGAAATAAAAAAGGTGGAAGTGTTTACTCCAGAGGGCTTAGAGAAGGAGCATTTCAAAGACCCTTCTTCGAAGCGAGCTGCCATCAAGGCCAAGCTAGAATCTGGCGGCTTTCACCATATTAAAAATGCCGTTGGCCTCCGCACCCATGCCACCAAGCTTTCCAGAGACGAACACGGACGAAATGGACTACATCGCACCAAAAGCGGAAGTATGCCGCTACAATACACGGATTCTCGCACATCCATTGAGTACGAGAGCCGTTCAGACGACCCATATTCAATCATATCACCCCGGAGCATGGCCGGCGAAGAACCCGCCTTTGCGAAAGTCCTAACTGAGACACCACGTGAATCCGCTACCTCCCTCCATAACCACAGATCGCTCAGTAGCCGTCACGCCTCCGCCTTACGCACTTCAGTAGTCGAAAGCGACACGTCCGAGCAGCCCGAACAACCCGAACAGCCTCCCACAGTAGCAAGTTCCCTCGCCGGCTCCACCTATCACGGCATCGACCTCGCCTGGCTCCCCGTCTCCCAAGCAAGCATCATCCCCCCTCTCCTCCGCCGCACCCAATCCGGCTCCCAGTTCGACCTTGTCCGCCCACCCCGCCATAACGAATGGTGGCCCCGCCACCTCTCCTTCAGCACAGCTGAAGAATCCATCCTCCGCTGGTCCCCCATCGCCCCCAGCACCAGCGCCTCTGACGAAGAAGAAGCCCTAGTAGCCACAGAAGACCTCAATCTTTCCTCCGTCGCATCCCTAACCGCCCGCGCCGCCCTCCAAAATATGCACTCTACTCAACTCAAACGCCTGCACCACACTCTCGCGCAGGTCTCGGAAAAAGACCAAGACTGGGTCAACTCCCGTGTTGCGGAGATCATTGCCTTGTCACAATCTGTAGACGCGGATATCAAGACTCTAGAGTCGATTTACTACCCGAGACTCGATACGTATCATTCCCTCCGCGAGGATACGCATGCCATGGTTACTAATAACCGTGCCTTACTCACCACCAGCATGCGCGAACTCGAGAATGTGAGGGATAAGCTCGAGTATGAGATTAGCGCCTTAAGGGGCAAAGTCGAGGATATAGAGGATGTGGTGGCGGAGTTTGAAAGGCAGGTTGAGTTTGTGGAGGGGAGGTTGGAGGAGCTGGATGGCGTCTTGGGGGAGAGGGAGGGGTGGTGGGCTTGGGGGTTGAGGGTTTTGACCGGGTTGGGGTCGGCGCCTGGGTAAGATTGTGTATATTTAGAGAATGAGGGATGGAGAAATAAGAGTTGTTGGTATTAGGGTATCACTATAAGAAAATCGTCTCCATCCATGGCCGGTCCTAAGAATCCTCTTCTTTTTCCCAGACTTCAAATTCCGGGCTACGTGCTGGAATTCTCTGGTACGAGCCAACTACGCTTGCGACCCGGAGTTGCCTCCTCCTTCCAGCATCCGTCGCCGATGCTCCTCCTCGAGTAAACTCTGCTTACGCACATACTCGAGTACAACTTCTTCTTCTGTCCTTTGCTTCGCTGCATTCTCCGCGCGCTCCTGTTCAGCTTGCTCACTTTCGCGCAGTATGCGCTTCAGTTCTTCATCTTCATCTTCGTCAGAAGTGTAAGAAGTGCGATCAGTTTTACCCGTCCTTATACTGCCTAGGCGGGTACTTTGGCCATCCACAGGGGTGTCAATTTCACTCATCACACCTGCTTGCTGCTTTGCTAGTTGTGCGAGGTGTGCGGTATGAACGTAGTCTTCTGGGTAGTTAGCATGAAGATGAGCGAGCTCTTTTGACTCTGCAATGATGCGTTGGTAGTCTTCGTCTTGATCTGTATCATCAGATTTTGAATCCCATTCTAAGCCGCTCCCGTGCTTGCTGCGTGGTTTCGTCTCGAGAAGACTGCGGCGTAATGTCTCTTCGAGCGTGTTTTGCTCTTCTTCTGTCACGTCCTTTTTGCCGGCTTCCAACATGCTGGCGGTCATGGCGCGGCGGATTGCTTCCTCTTCTTCTTGTTGGGTGGGATTAGTGCATGTATCTGTTCGCTCAAGTTCGGCAATTGAGGCGCGAATGGCTGAGGCGATCAACTGATCTTCTTCGGGGTTGCCACGAGATGCTTCGGCGACCGAGGCTGCGATTGCTCGTTCTAGCTCACGCTGATCTTCCTCCTCTTCGGCTCTGAGTTGCGCCTCGAGTTCAGCCTGTGTCTGTTGAGGCGGGGCACTTGCCTGGCTTCCGGTAGTAGACGTGCCTTGCCGCCGGAGAGCGCGTGTTCTCTCAGCTTCTTGTTGGCGCCAACTGGGAATTGTAGACCGAATTTCGGGTTCAACATCATGCCTTCTAGGCGGAACAGGATACTGGCTCAGGATACTGTCTTGCTGAGCCAGATTACTCTGAATAAGAGGCTGACCACCGGTGGCATTAGCATGTGATGTGAGCCTTGCCGTCCGTTCATTCTTCCGGTCTCTCTTTTGTTGTACGAGCGAATGTAGCGAGTCCATTTGCTCCGAACCAACGTTCTTCTTCTTCTTGATGCTGCCCTTCATACCCTTCCATCTCACCACTATTTCATCTCGCTCCTTCTGAGAAAGTGTTGAGGCTTCCTCGTAACCCTGTGCAATCCGTGCAGCGATGATATAGTTCTGCACATTCTGTCCCTTGTTCTTGACCGCTTCCTGGTAAAGGCCCTTCATTGCGTAACCAGGGACTGCCCATGCACCGCTCATCACACGGAATGGCAGGCTCATGATGCCCTGACCAACTCCTTTGACGAAGCCGATACCGCCTTCTTTCTTGGCGCCTTTGTATGGATCGGTCACAAGACCTGTGATGCCATCGTACAACCCATATCCGAACTCCTGTTTCGAAATCAGCAAAGCCCGAATGAATAGTTCCATATTCTCAATACCTTAGCAGCTGTGCGCATGCCGCTTTGAAAGTCAGTGACCTTGTCCACCTGGCGAACATCTGCTCCATAGAGTTTTGGTACGTTATGGAGCCCCTTGGCAACGTTCAATGAAAAGTCCATAGGTGATTTAACTCCAGCACTGATAATGCGTGCCAGCCCCTTTCCAGTGTCTACAGTAGACTCGATGTTCTCCGTTATTCCAGATCGTCCGGTACTATAAGCGGTAGCCGAGCGAGATGCCGGGTTAAAGCCGACACGCTCTCTAGAGCGCGAACGCGAACCTTGAGTAGATTCAGAAAATGCTTGAGACATAAATTCAAATCTGATTGAATGCGTACCGGGTGAGCCTGGGCTCTTGACTGCCGGGTTACCGGCCTGAATTCTCGCCAGCTCGGCAGCGGCATCGGCTGCTGTAGGCGTCGTGTTCCCGCTTCGACTCTGATGTTCAGTCTCCGCTACCACACTTCTTGCGACACTTCCACTGCCGCCCTCATTACTTTGAGAAGCGGATTCACCTCTTTTTTCTTTTTGTTTACCCTTCTTAGACCTGCCGTCGGGGTGTATGTGCAGAAGTTTAAGGGTCTGAATAGGCATGTCGGCAACGCCCATCATCATTGAGGTTGCCGTTCCCATCAAAGCCCCCGCGGCACCAGTAATTGGATCCCAAGGACCTTCATCCGGAATGTATTCACGAGGACGGAAGCTAAAACTATCAATCAGAGAAATCACTGGATCAAAAGAAAGGGACTTACAGCTTCATCTCGGAGAAATTGATTTCACCTTCTTGCGCCAGTACCGTAGCTGCTACGGCGCTCAACTTGACTTCTGTGCGTTTGACTCTCCATACAGCGGGTTGGCCTGGCTTGACTGCGCATCTCAGTTCATCATAGTTAAGCATCTGGTGGAAGGATTGAGCGCCATTCTGGGTTCCATTCTCTTGCTTGATTTTGTCACAAAGCTCCTGCGCCCGGTCGAGTGTTTCGGGCTTCAGCGCCTCCAGGATAGCTGCTGCGAGTTTCTCTGCAGTGAGGTCCTTGTAGGGAATGGGGTCAGGCCCAGCACCGGCACGTGCTACCATGGCTCCCCAAAAAGGCTGGTCCCCGAAAAAGGGTACAACAACGGTAGGCTTTCCAGTGGCAATACCAGCTGCTGTGGTACCAGCACCGCCATGGTGTACAACAGCCGAGACGCGTTTGAATAACCAATCATGGGGGCAGTTTCCAAGCATGAATACACCATCAGGCTTTCCAATATCGTCGGCCCCAAGCCCACCCCAGCCCTTGGACACTAGTGCTCGTTTTCCAGTAATCTTGACGGCGTCGAAAATCATCTTGGTCATGGCATTTGGGTCATCCACGACGATTGAGCCAAAACCAATATAGACAGGAGGCTCTCCTGCGTCTAGGAATGATGCAAGGTCCGGGTCTGGCGTGTAATTGGAGGCAAGGTTGAGGAAGTAAAATCCTGCGATGGAGATGTGGTGAGTCCAGTCTCTTGGTTTTGGGATCAGTGCTGGTGACCAGCAGTACGTAAAGGGGATTCTGAGCCTTGCGAGCATAGCTGGCGCCCAAACACCACTAATTGGATCCAAGCGAAGACTGTCTTTGCGAAATCTGTTGATGACATCTCCAAGACCTTGCCAGGTCAGCACGTCAACCATGATGTATGACATGTAATTCGTAATTGTAGCGTCTGCGTTCGTAGACTGAATGTTTGCGAGTGGATGTGGGAACTGCTGTGTAGGTGACCACGGCATGCTGTTTTAAGTTCAGTATATGCGTATTGTGTTCCTGTTGTCAAACCTACGTGAACATCATATGTAGCGGAATCCCTAGCTTCTCAGCGCAATGTATGTGTCCGAAGCTTGGGGGATTCGCAATAATGGCATCGGCAACAAACGGTTTTCGAAGCTGCTCTGGGAGCTGTTCCTCTATACCCATCCATTCTTCCACTGTTTGCTGGAGAGGATCCACACCAAGACCATTGCCGGTCTCTATGCAGGATCTCCATGTTCCATTCAGAATCTCTGCGATGCCTCTCCTTCTTTTGCCAATGTCACCGCTGCGCAACGTATCAAAGCCTGGCATCAAGCCTGGGTTCTTCACCATAAAGGCCATGAGCTCAGCCGGGTCACCGCCGATACTGAAAAACTCAAGTCCATTTTCGGCTACAAAGTCCTTGAATGTTGGATGTGTTGCTAGTCGTACTCGGTGACCATACGTCTCCTTGAGTACCTTGCCAAGCGCAACAAAGGGTTGAACATCGCCACGCGACCCCACGACCTGTATGACGAGGTTGAGTGGAGGTGGTGGCTGTTGGCCTGGCGCTCCGCCAAGAAACTCTGGAATGTAAGGCGGAGGAGGCTCAGGGTCTTCTTGCGCATGCGTAAGCTGACGTTGGATTTGCGGAAGAATGAGTTGCGAAAGGGTGTGGCTCTTTTGGTCTATTCGAATATTCACGCGTCCGTCATCCGCTACAACGGCATTTGTCCCCAGCTCTTCGTTTTCGACTTGGCCTGGAAGTTCGCTGTATGCCGGGGGAGGCCCCTCAACGGTTGATGACGTTATGTTGCTGATGTGTGCATTATCTGCATTTTGCTGTGAGCTTGAAGGCTCGCTTTCCACAACGTCAGCATAAATTACGAGCTCATTGCGAAACTGGCGATACTCACTATGGTTGCTGTGATGGTGGGGCTGTATCGTGAGTAGTAACGTCACGGCCCTGGGCGGGGCCCTTTGAACTTGACATGGCGTAATTACAGGGCCAGGGAAAGGTGTACCATCAAAGAGCGACAAAACAAGAATAACAGGAGAGTAGGAGAGATAAAAAGAGACTGTTGCGATCGGCAATCTCCTAGAACTACAAGAATGACGAGCCTGTTATGCGGGCGTGAGCGACGCGCATGCGCAATGACACGGGAGTTCGGGGAAATATGGACGTGATTGGCTGTCAGTTTGTCGCAGGGAAAAGACCAGTCTCACAGCCACAAATAAGTGGGGCATTAGTCTTGATGCCTTGATCCTATGGCGCTGCGCCTTCAGGGCCTGCGTATTTTTCGTAAAGCTCCTTGCTGACCCATCTTACAGTCCACCGGCACGAGAAGCGCGCATCCAGCAAAAATGATCAATATAAACAACATACCAGAATTGGCGAGAAAAACGACATGCATGTACAGATACGTCGTCTCTAAGTAGGTATGGACTAAGACAAAGGAGAATACGTGCCCGAGTCTCGGATATCGCGCTGAAACCATCATCTTGCGGAGTGCCGCTAGACGTACAATGTCTAGATAGCCGCCCAGTACAGATAATCAATAGTAAGCGTCAATAAGATTCTTGTGGCGAGTGTTTATAGCGATTCTGGATCACTTGTTTTTGATCACCCTAATTCAGACTGTTGCCTCAATACGAAGTAGTAAAGTTCATGCATTTGGCACCAGCGTGCTTATGTCTCGTCTGAGTGCAGCGGCAGCAGCTACTCACTGAATTCTCATAGCTTTTCTCACTGATGGTCAGTTTCTTAACACATCAGTTCAATTATCTAAACATGTCTTCAGTTGTCGAAACCACCACTAAAATGCAGCGAAAAAAGAGGGAAACAACCCAAGAGAACGAGAAAAAGTAATACAGTACGGATTTCGTTTCTCTGAACTACGAGATGTCGGTATGAAGCGCTAAGATAGTCCTATGTGCTATTAATGCAGCATTTCTCATCACTCACAAAGCATTTCCTACTTCTTTACTACTAATTCCAACTAGCCGGTTTCAAGCATCAAGCTATATGAAAACATTTCTTGCTTCTCTATGTTTGTCTAGGAAAAGCAGTCACACACATACTTGTAACCCACTGCTTCCACCTTCTTGCATCCTTTACAAACACTAATCCCTCAAAGGGTTGCGAAGTTCGCTTTAGTAGAGACCAGCAACTGGAAATCTATCAACTATCAATGCGTTACGTTTGGACCAAGTCGCATGGTGATCAGTGGTCCACCCAAGACTGATGAGCGTTATCCCAGTACTCAGTCCCCCTTGTTTTCCATACATGTCACTCCACCACATCTCCGATAACAGCGCAGGGATATACCATACACTATCTACCACGTGTCTGACGCGGAAAAAAAAAATTCCGAGCGATATCGCACGTGTAATCTGTATCGTTAGGAATACGACAGTATCGCGCCGGCACACGGTCCCAGCTCGTTTCTGGAATCTTGCGCATAAGCCAGACATCTTACTTTTTCAACAAATTGGCTGAGGTTCCCGTTATACACCGGTAGACCAAAAACAAGATACACATATGTTGTTTCGACCATTTTCCAAACTGAATTCTTGCTTTTGGAACTAGGCTGGCCGATACAATGGCACGATTTACTGCTCCTGCAACGACGGTGGAAATAAGGAGGCTGGTGGCAGTTGTTGAGTATCAAACTATGACCCCTTTCCTTTCTTTTTCTGCAATGTTCTCCGCGGAATATAAAGCAAAGGATGTTACACGTCGAATTGAGTAAAGTAGATTTATGCCAACTTTGTTCATCCCAGTCTCTTTATCTCCCAGCCCACTGCCTAGTCTTGTTTTTTCTTGTTTTTTTCTTGTTCATGGTTGGCTAGACAGCAGCCGCTTGATATATTCGCAATGCTTTCATCTCTTTGCACAACGGCAGTACTACTATCATGTTTAGCCTGCGCCGCAACCGCGCAATCGAATACCGCCGCGGAATCCACCACTCCACCACCTCAGGATAACAAAGACGCCTTAGGATCATGGAGTGCGGTTATAGGTTTCCCAATCATTCCCGTAGCAGCATACATAGTCCCCGAATACCCATCCCCCACACGGATGCTCGTCTTCTCCGCCTTCTCCCCCAACTCCTTCGGCGGCCAACGCGGCATCACACAATTCGCCGAGTACAACCTAATCAGCGGTACCGTCTCTAAACGCGAAGTATCAGAAACAAAACATGACATGTTCTGCCCAGGCATCAGCTCCCTCGGCGACGGCCGCCTGATCGTGAGCGGCGGTGCTAATGCCGAAAAAACCAGCATCTACCTCCCCTTCAGCAACGAATTCGTCGCCGGCCCAGACATGAACATCCCGCGTGGCTACCACTCCAGCACCATTCTCTCCACGGGTGACATCTTTGCAATTGGCGGCTCTTGGAGCGGCCCCGTCGGCGGCAAAGCCGGCGAACTCTACGACGCCAAAGCGAACGCTTGGAAGCTTTTGCCTGGCGCAGCCGTCAAACCCATGCTGACAACCGACCACGAAGGTGTCTACCGCGAAGACAACCATCCATGGCTCTTCCCCTGGCGCAACGGCTCCGTATTCCAGGCCGGTCCCAGCAAAGCAATGAACTGGTACTATACCGATGGAAAAGGGCATGTTAGTCCCGCCGGCATACGCAATACCGTAAACGACGCAATGTGCGGCGTGAACGTCATGTACGACGTCGGCAAAATCTTCACAGCGGGGGGAGCACAGTACTACTACCAAGCGCCTGGTCTGCGCGTTGCGCACATGATAGAAATCGACAAGGTGGGCGCCCAGGCAAAGGTACAGCGACTAGCGGATATGAAGCATGCGCGGGTTTTTGCGAACGTGGTTGTACTGCCTGATGGCAAGATACTGGTGACGGGGGGTCAAGGTGTAGCGGAAGGCTTCACAGACTTGCAACCCGTCTTTCATCCCGAATTATTTGATCCGGTCACACAAACTTTCACCGAGTTGGCGCCAGAAGCTGTGCCGAGGAACTACCACTCTGTCGCGATTTTGCTACCAGATGGAACAGTGTTTACAGGTGGTGGTGGACTCTGCTGGGACGACGGGTCAGGAAGGGTGTCGGAGCCGTGCCGCAATACGGTTGATCATCCCAACGGCCAGATCTTTACACCGCCATATCTTACTACTGGTGCGCCGAGACCGGTTATCGAGAAGGTTGCTTCGGCAAAGGTTGCGCCGGGTGGGCGGCTCGAAGTCACAATGGAGGGAAGTGCCAAGGGTGTTTCCTTTTCCCTGATTCGGATTGGAAGCGTCACGCACAGTATCAATACTGATCAGAGGCGTGTGCCGCTTGAGCCAAAGATTGATGATAACAAGGTTACATTGCCCATCCTGAACGACCAGGGCGTTATGCTACCGGGCATGTGGTATCTTTTCGCGGTTAGTGAAAAGGGCGTGCCGAGCATTGCAAAGACCATTCATATGCAACAGATTTAATTGAGTTGAGAGATTTCCGTTAGGTTTGGTGTGGACTACAAAAACGATTTTGAGAGCAATGATACTGACGTATAATGAGTTGCTTTTTTGTTCCTTTGTCGCGACTGTGCGGCAATGTTGTTCGCTTTTTCCATTACTATTTATATTAGACTGACAGCACTTGATGCTCAATGCATAGAAGCACAAGACAGAAATTGTCATATACTTAGCTATTGGGGACGTCATAGGCTTACGACAGTTAATCACAGAGGTCCTCTTTCCATATCTTGCAAAGTATCTCGCGCACTGCCATTCTCCGAGCTCTCATTCAACGCATTCGTCTTCTTCTCGACCACACTATTTTCCTTCTTCTCCGCTGCTCGGGCGGGCGGAATCTGCGCAACCCAGAACTTCGGGTACTGCCTCTGCACATTCATCAGAAGTACCGCGCTCACCAGCACTATAGTGGAGCTAAGTAGCAGCACGGGTAGGTAGTACCATCGTAGAGCCCAGATATGTGGGTCGACGCAGGGAAGCAGTGCTGTTGCGCCTGCAGGCGGATGGGTTGTCTTTGTCAGATGCATGATGACCAAGGCAATAGCTGTTGCAAGTGAAGCTGCGAGCCATTGGAGACGAGGAAAAGGCTCAGTCTCGAGATCAAACTGGAAAATTGTGGCGATGATGACGCCAGTTAGGCCACTAAAGAAGTGGCCAAAGACCAGAGAACGTGGCTGAGCAAGAGGCACGTCAATGGCGCCGTAGCAGAGGATTGCTGAAGCACCCTTTTGGAGAATATGGTCAGCTTACAGTATCTTGCAAGTCGTTTTCCTGTGTCCAATTTCGTGTCCGAAATCTATCTCTTCCTCGTTGTCTTATTGCAACCCCGAACCGTACACGAGAGGATGGCGAAGCATGACTTACAAATGAGGCGATGATAGGCGGCACAGCACGGCTTCTGAAGTAGTCTGTGTGTCCAAAAACAGCCAAGATGGTACTGAGTCCGCAAAAAGCGCCGATGAACCCCCACATACAAACAAGCCAGGTGCGGGATGTTGGTGAGTTCTGTGGTCGATGCCCGAACCAATGGCTCACGGCTGGCGGGAGACGCGCCAGACCGCGCTGAATTGCCTGCTCAGCAGGAACGAGAGGGTCCCATATAGGCATATTGAAGGCGAAAAGCAATTTCACGTGAGGAGTACGTGTGCGGCGAAAGCGGCGGCGGTGGCGGCGGCGAGAAGGACGAAGACGACAACAACGACGGAAGCACAAGCTCAAACGACTAATCCTCGGATGAAGACGTCTGTACGAAAGAGACTTAGCAAGGTCCAAGAGAAATCAGGAAGCAGGAGAGCCAAGCCACGAGGAAAACGGAAAGCATGAACGCGTTAAGACTCTCAGAAGGAGGAAGCGTCAGCAATGCACCCCAGATTCGTAGCGCGCGTGGCCGTCCCACTTTTCAATGCCGCTAGCCCAGGCGCCGCTGCGGCAGCCGCATCAGATCGTGGAGCCTGGTAAGATTTGACTTTCCATGGCTGGCTGTGAAGCTTTTTCCCGTGCAACAGCTTAGCCGTGTACTAGAGACGTGGAAAAAGTTCTGAAATAGGTAAACATTTCATAACTCGTAAGGGAGCCAGGTATGCTCGACTGATCGGCCGCACACACAGGTAGGGTAGATGATGATTTGTGATGCAGTGTAAATTAGCTAATACCCCGATCTTGATCCACGTTTCGCGCGAATGTCGCCGAGATCCGGCCGTGACTTCTTTCATGGTCCATCTACATACTTACTGTGTACGTCGCCTCATGTAGCTGACTCCAAAAACGCCTCGCTTCATTTCATAGATTTCATCGTAGAAGCAATACCCAAGGATTCACACCAAGGGAAGGGGCTATCCTTAGGATTACAGCACGCTAACATCACCTGTTATAGCATATCTATACGTAGCCATGGACCTCTGGTTCCCACAAATAGAGTAGATGCACATATTTCAGTTTGCGTTGAAGATAGAAGAATCGCGCCGATCGAGAGACAAAATGCTTGGGCGAAAGAGGCAGAATAGGCAACAATAAGGAGTGTCAAAACAAGCATGACATGATCCGCAAATCTGCACATTGGAACCATCATCAGTCATGAGATACTTCAATTTTTCTAAACCGTCAATCGAGTCGTTATTTTTCAAAACGTCCGCAAGGAAAAGGCACTAACAATCCAAAATACAACAACCCCCAAAAAGAGCGAAGATGGAAGCCATGGCCCAGTGGTAGACGTGAGCATCGAAGCAAACCATCTAGTGCTGGTGTCCAACATGCGATCCACAAGCACGGCCAGTAATAGCGCGAGTAAGAATATTGTCCGGCTTCATGCGCTGAATGACAGGATTGCTATCCAGCTTCTTCGACTCGGCGTGCCACTCGCTAGGCAAGAAAGTAGCAGACTCATCCGCAAAGACAGCACGGCCACCAACCATAGTCATGAGAACCTTATTCCTGGAAAGCGCATCATCGGGCACAGCAGCGACATCGAAGTAGTCCTTGTCGAGAATGAGGAGATCAGCAAACTTGCCGGGCTCGAGTGATCCGATGCTAGCGGAGCTGTTCAGGTAGGTGGCGGCAATGGTGGTCATGCCCCTGAGGGCTGCCTCGCGGGAGAGGGCGGGTTGCTGGTCGAGACGGCCGACGAACTGAGGGCCGAAGCTAGCATGGGCGTTCTTGTTCTGAGGGTCACCGGCGCGGGTGACACCGATGGCGAGGGCGAGGAAGGGATCAAGAGGGTCGACGGGCCAGTCGGAGCCGTAGGCGACGAGGGCGCCAGCCTTGTTGAGCAAACCGGAGGATTGGGCCACGGCCAGGCGGTCGGTGCCGAGGACGAGGGAGTTGTCGCCGGCCCAGTAGGTCGCCTTCTGCGCCCATTGGTACGAGGCGATGACGGGGATACCGAGTTCCTGGAAGCGGTTGCGGTCTTCGACGGCGACGAGCTCTGCGTGGGCAATGCCGATGTCGTGGGGGACAAAGGTGCGGTTCATGCTGGTGGCGGCATCGAGGATGGTGCGAACGGCTCGGTCACCGCTGGCGTGGACGTGGAGACCCAGGCCGGCGTCCAGGGTCAAGGTAAGGAGTTTCTGGAGCTCGGTTTGGTTGGTGTTGGGAATACCGAAGTGGTTGCCGGGGACCCAGTTGCCCTTGGAGTCTTGGACGAGGTAGGGGTTGAGGAGCCAGCTGGACTCAGAAGAAGAAGGCAGAATGCCATCAATGAAGAACTTGACGCTGCGCCACTGTTGGCCTGGAGCGGCGACGAGATCCTCGTCCAACTGCTTTCTGCTCTCCACTGCTTGGCTGATGATTGTGGGGAAATCAGTGCTTCCAAAGATACCAAAGTTGTTGAAGACACGAGCAGTCAGTTCGTTGGTGGACTTGAGGCTGGACCAGGCTGTGTGTGGCGTCTGGAGTGCGTCCAAGAAGCTAGTGATACCCTTGCGGCGGAGCTGCGAGATCGCCGCAGTAGCAGCATCCAGCTGGGCAATGCCGCGGTCTCCCATGAGCATTCGGATGGGGACAACAGCGTTTTCCTCGAGGATACCAGTGAGGTCGCCATTGGCGTCGCGTCCGATCCTACCACCAGGAGGGTCAGGGGTGTCGCGGGTAGTATTGATGAGCTGAAGAGCTCTGGAATTGACGAAGATGTTGTGCTGGCTAGAAGCAATGATAGCAATTGGCCGGGTAGTGTTAAGTGAGTCGAGCATGGACTTGTTGGCTCCTCCGTTCAGGGTAGTGAATCCTTCACGATCCCACTCAGTGACGGTCAAAAGGTCAGTCTGGCCAGGCTGCGAGTCAATACAGGCTTGAATGATCTTGCGGAGGCCCTCGGGGGAGAGCTGTTGGTAGCGCAGGGTACATCCAAGCATTGCTCGGCCAGCATCAAGGGGGTGGATATGGGCATCGATCAGGCCAGGGATCATTGATTTGCCGTTCAGGTTGACCACCTTGGTGGAAGCTCCAACTGCGGGCTTGCAGTCCTCCTCTTTACCAACGCATATGATTGTGCCATTACTGATGGCCAATGAACCTGCGGTGATGGTGTTGCTTTTGTTGTCAAGAGTGTGGATCACTCCATTTACAAAGACTGTATCAGCGACAGGCAGCGAGGCAGCGCGAGGAATAGTGCTACTCAAAGCCGACCCTGCCAAGCTGGCAAGTAATAGGCCCTTAATAGCTTGAGACATCCTGGTGGGATTCGAATGTCGAGTTGGTTATTAAGGGAAAGCAATAAGGAAAGCGGAATGGCTGGAGAGAGGAGAAGACGCTGAGAACGAGCGAAGATCAAAGCTGGATGCTGATGATGCTCTTCTAATTTCCAGACCATCGTTAACTTATATATTTGCTCAGGCTGCTACGAAAACAGGACTTCGTCTTAGATTCTGCACTGGCTTTCCTGCACCCTGCGCGTATACTGTGTAGAGCATTTACACGAGGGACGCTAAGCCTCACAAAGTATAGTATTCGGAATGCGCCAGGCAGGGCCATGTAGCTCCCCACCCCGAAAGAATACAACGGTTACTATTTGCAGCGCCAAATGCCACCAATTTTCTTCCAGGATACTGGGAAATGACGGTCGAGTGCGCAGCAATGGTATACGCAGCTATGGCGAATGCAACTATACGGGGTAGTCCTAAACGCAGCTTGGTATACCTCGCATGGAGCTGCCCAAAACGGTTAGTCGTTACCAGATGGTAAAGGCTTATCTTGAGGTCCATACTAGCGGACTTTCAGCCACATCCCTTGAAACCGGCGAAGTTTGTTTCTCGTAACAGCATCGCGCTGTGCCAAGTGCTGTTGCACGTCAATACAATCAGGGTACAGGCTAGAACATCCTGTTTTGGGCTGCTAAGTCTACTCGAAATGATTAACTTGAAGCCAGTACTTGGAGATAGAATCAGTGCGCGGCTGGGACTAGGCCTATTTAGGTGACACATCGGACCATTCCTGCTGAGCGACATTCTGACAGGTAGTACGACATACTCCCATAGCTGATGAATATGGGCAGTTTTCATGTGAAAACCCAAGTTTTGCCTATCGCTTATTCCGGAAGGTATTCTCGCTGTTGATCAACACCGTGATAGCCTTGGAAAGCGAGAGATGGCTCTCGCACCATATCCGGAGATTGGTTCATGCGTAGCCGCGGTCCGCGCACGTGTACCCGGCGCTGCTCTGGAGTTCGGCCCGTACCCATCGACATTTCATTATTTATCCGGTTTGGTCATACTACCTACGCCAGGCCCAGTCCCTCCTTGATTTGGTCCAACTGCTGTAGTGTGACTTGCATCCGCACGCGAGAACCCACGTGATATCGGGCTATCTCCCGCCAAGCCGGAGCCTATCAAATTGGACCCATAACGGGCGCTAGGCTGCGCAGCCAGGGATGTCATGTTAATATTACGAAAACAGAACTACAATGCATTGGGATCAACCTTGTCGACCGACGTTGGGCTCTCCTTTCCAGGACAAAGTCAAGACGTTGCAAGGCGGTCATGGTCTGGACTTCAAAATTTTCAGAAAGGAAAATATACGCCAGTGTGCGGAGTAGAGGCTCGATCTACCTAAAGTGCCATTTGTACGCACTACAGGGGCCAGCTGTGGACTAACGCTCTGTAAATCGTACGAAAGGTGCCTGCCAAGGCCTAGTGTTGGTTCGATGGGCTGTATACCAGGACTTTAGTAAACGATTTGTAAAACCCGAATCGATGTCATCAGTGAACGTCATTTCTGCTCTATTTCCATGATTCGGGTAGAATCTCCCATAGAATGCCATGGTAGCACGGCTACACCTTTACCCCCCGGTGAGCTTTTGGGCCTGCGCAGGAAATGGGGCGAAGCAGCGAGACCCTTGCCAGTACAAGCCTATCTCATACGTCACTTCTGCCAAGCCCCTACTCTCGACGGTGAGCCATGGGCACACCAAGGGTTTCCTTGCCCTGCTGTCGCTCTCCTTAAAAATCATTGTCATGGACAGAAAACCTTCTCCACTGGTACCTGAGGGGCCTGGAAATTCAGGCACGACGCATAACTGTGTGGGTGGAAGATTTCGATAGAAACAGTTTTTGATGATAAGTATACCTTGCGGCTCTCAATCAATCGATGCGATTGGCAAGACAGCCGTCTAACTGACGATTGCGGTGAACGTGTCGAAGTTGTGGCGCATGTACAGAGCGCCATTTAATTCATGTGCGCATATATCGTGTTATGGCTGTACACCGAGGAGACGAAAGGTCCCACGTGGCTCTAGCCAGACGTCAGTATGTTACATGGGAATGCATTTCAGTGAATTCTTAACGCGCAGAGTTTTTGCCTCTTCATCTCCAAGCCTTGGTAACATGAACAAAGGTCTCAGCGAACCATATTAGACGATCATTTACGTCAAGAAGTCTTGTGTAGGCAGTGCTACAACGTCCAGGTCCTTTAGCTGGTGTCAAAATTGCAAGGCTACTGGCTTCCAACCCGAGAATTCAGGTCTGCATACTATTTTTTCAGCCATTTCCTAGCTGACAGATCCATTGATAGTCCTCCATTTTCAGCCGTATTGATCAGGATGAACATGGTCATCCCCCACAGATCGTTCTAGCTCTTCGTAACTATATACATAGATATGAGGATCTGTCACTGCACGCTGGAAATTCCACTATCGGTCCGAGGTTATAATTCAGTGAGTCCGTGAAACCAAACTAGCTGAATTCCTTAAGCTTCTCCGTTGCTCTGTTGATTCCACAACACATGACTCGTATGGTAATTAGCCAAGGCAACCCATGCACCGAGCTAAGAATATGCTCGGACGACCTACTCTTCCGAGCGTGGGACTATTGCATAGTAGTACTTCGGTGTAGCCGCAGGGTCATGCTCAATTTAGCGCATTTAGCATCCAGTTGATATCCAACATGTTTGTGTCGACTACCATCGGCCCTCACTTGCGAAATGTGCAAATGTTCCTATTTTTCTTATGTTCACAGGCCTTGCCAGTATACCGGAAACCCTGAATCTTGAACAGACTTGGGTTATAGTTGCATTGACCTTTTATGGAAAAAATGACTCTTGATAAAAGTGGCTAAGATGATCTTTGTAGTGCATCACCGCTCTGTTCAGAACAAGATGAACAGACTGAGCCAAGCTCAGTAGGTAGTGCTTATCCGCGCGACATATTCTTCCAAACTACCCTACGGTCAAGAACATCCAAGTTATCCTTCGACTAAAAACGGACATTCCATTCCATAGGCCCATATACCAAGAATAAACATACTCTCCTATACTTTCTCTCCATACTCAACTAACCCATACATGATCCGAAGCCCTATAATACAACCAGCCTTACACTCTAGCGCTTGCCCTCCCCAGCATGCCTGCTCGATGCCCGCTGATTGGTCTATGACATCATGCCCCTCCCCCACTAACACAACAACACCAAACATTTCACCAACCCTCCCCCAACCAGCCCCATTACAAATCCCCACCCACTCCTATAGTCCTCTGATCTCCCATCCCACTCAACCCACCCGCTCCTCCCCCCTCAAAAAAATATTGCCAAAATGGTCAAATGCCCCGAATGCGACGCAAATGCCGATCTAACAAAAGATGGCGCATGGGCGCACTGTGCTTCTTGTACGCCTTTCCTCCCAAATTACCTTTTTTGGTTGACTAAAACTTGAGCAAAGGTAATACCATCTTCCAGCCCGGAAAAGAAGGTAGTCACTACCGCGGCGGGGGCAGCGGGTCTGGCGATAAAGAAGAGACGAAAAAGAAAGAGGAGAGAGGGGAAAGATGAGAGCGGGAAGGCGGAAAAGTAACGGTTTTGAGAGGGGGGAGGGGACTACTTGCATATGCGGGAGATCGAAGGCGAGCAGGGTGCGGGGAAGTTAGACGCGTCTGTGTTCCCTCCCCCACTCCGCGTGCTTTGCGAGGATGAGATGGGTATGAGATCAGCGTGCCTTTTTTTTTAAAAAAAAAAAAGAGAGCGATAAACGTATCTAGGAAGGGTACAAATCCTTGTTTTTAATACCGTGTTTCTCAAGTATACATTGATATCTTCCCAACATCTTTCGAAAGCCAGCATAAGGAGGGATCTCGCAACACGAACGATTACTCTGTACTATTCGCGACAATGCAAAACCCAAACATAGTCCTCTACGCCCCTCACACCGCCAAGATCGAGGACAAGCCCATTCCCACTCTTTCTTCACCTCACGACGTCGTTATTCGGATCAACTACGTTGGCGTCTGCGGCAGCGATGTAAATTTCCCCTCCCTTCCTTCCTTCCATCCCTCCCACCAAAACCCCCCTCTAACCCCCTTCTAACCCCCAGGTCCACTTCTGGCACCACGCCTCCCTCGGACACCCCATAAACCCCCGCACAGGCATAACAATGGGCCACGAAGCCTCCGGCACAACCCACTCCACCGGGCCCCTCGTGACTCGCGTGAAGCCAGGCGACCGCGTGGCCCTCGAACCCGGATCGCCTTGCCGCCTCTGCTTGGCTTGTAAATCCGGGTCGTACAACTTGTGCCGGCGGATGCGGTTTGCGGCGGCCCCCGGGGAGACGGACACGCAGGGGACGCTGTGTAAGTTTTATGTGCTGCCGGAGGATTTGGTGTACAAGATTCCGCAAGGGCTGGGGCTGGATGAGGCGGTGCTGGTGGAGCCCTTGGCGGTGGGGGTGCATAGTGTTAAGCTTGGGGATGTGCGGGCGGGGGAGACGGTGGTGGTGATGGGGGGTGGCACCGTCGGATTGCTTTGTGCGGCTGTTGCGGGTCGGTTTGGGGCGATGCGGGTTATCGTTGTGGATGTTGTTGGGAAGAAGTTGGAGTTTGCGGGCGGGTATCTGGGGTGTGAGACGTTTCTTGTCAAGGGGGAGGAGAGCGCGGAGGAGGGCGCGGAGAGGTTGTTGAGGACGTTTGCCTTGGGGGAGGAGAGCGTGGACACGGTTATTGAGGCCTCCGGGGCGGCGAAGAGTATTGAGACGGGAGTGTTGGTGCTGAGACCGGGAGGGAAGTTTGTGCAGACGGGGTTGGGTAAGGCGAAGGTGGAGTTTCCGATTATGGCGGTGTCGCAGAAGGAGCTTATGGTTAGGGGATGTTTTAGGTATGGGCCCGGTGACTACGATTTGGCAATTCAGCTGTTGGACAAGGGGCTGGTTGACGTAAAGCCCCTTATCAGTTCGGTGACTCCATTTGAGCAGGCGACAGAAGCGTGGGAGAAGACGTCGAGGGGTGAGGGGATCAAGAACCTCATCCAGGGTGTCGTTTAGCTGTTTGTGGGTCACTCGAAATATATTGTATAGACCTGGACATTATACTGATCCTCTCATCTAGTCATCACGCCTCCTCTTTCTCTTATTTCCCGCGTTGCTCTCCACCTCTCGCTCACTACCACCCTCTTTTGTAATTCCCGGCAGCGGAAAAACAAACGTCTCCATCTTCTCGCCATGAACAGCCCAAATGCCATTGACCCAGCCCAAATTTCTCAGACAGTGATTTCGTTGGTCCCGGTCTCCTGTAGCGCCAATATCATCGCATACATCAACCTTTAGGCTCACTAGCCGCTCTTTATCATAATCATGCAGACCGTTGTCGAAGCTTGCAAAAACCTTTACTGACTCGTCGTGAGGAAGATAACCAGTTGACTGACTGGTTCCCACATGCTGCCCAGGCCGGATGAAGAGAGCGACCGGCTCTGCACCATAAGGCGCGGACGCAAGTCGTGCAAGACGAAGCTCCTTCTTGTCTAGGAGAGCCCGGTAGATTGCATACATGTTATCCAGGACATAAGACGTGGATGGATAACTTTCTCCTTGGCGTGGCGGGTGCTGATCCAACTCGATATGTCTGCGCATATGACTGACAAGCCTACTATTCGGCCACGATCTCTCCAGCTTGTCCATGAGTATTTTAAGCACTTGGCAAGCAACGTCGTCAAGTTTGCGCTTTCCGGTCTTCTGCTCTGGGGGCGACCAATTCACCGTGTCTGATTCCGAAAGAAGAAGTAGATCAGATCGGCTCCCCTCATCAGCCAGTTGCTCGTCGGATACCAAGTCGAAAAGGTATCCTCTTGTCTCAATTCCACGACGCGTGATGATTGGCGATACGAAGCGACAGCGGTCGATGAAAGTTTGATGACGTATCCGGCCCGGGGCGGTAAAAAGAGATTGGCAGGCGTTGAGGTATGACGGTAGTGTGTGGCTTAGAATGTTGGCTTCAGTAGGAAATTCAGATGAGCGGTTAAGCAGGGGCCATGTAACTGAAGGCCCTGGGACGTTCTTGAATATTTCTCCGTTTATCAAGATGAGGGCGAGAAGTGCGGCAGAAAGACTGTAGGTCCCACATTCAACCAAGGGGGATCCCTCTCCAGTATTGAGCCGCTTCTTGCACCTCAAAGCGTTGGCGAGTATGGCGATCCTATCCGACTCCTTCTCTAGGTAGCGGCTGCTAATGTCATCGAGTACACTTGCAGTCATGGTTGGATATGAGTAGATCTTAGAGGGGTCAGACTGCGTGCTGGGCTTGCTAGCCTCACTACCAAAACTAGACTCCACATCCCAGGGACGCGGAACATGCTGTGTTTGCGATGTCAATTCCAAATTATGAATGATCTTGTTGCAAATGTTGTACTGCGTCACTTTTGCTAGAATTTCAGTACTAGGCCATCGTACTTCGCCCGTGGTACACGCTCGGCAAAACAATGTTACGGTCTGTCGGAAATCCTTAAGCTTTACCTGGAGCTCGCCTGGTATTTTCCCAAAGTTGTAATGACCGCTCTTGTCGAGTCGCAGATTATACGGGATGAGCAAAACCATCTTTTGAGAAGCGAGATGGTCTTCTTGGAATATCCAGCCGCGCGACCAGCGGGGATCGCTGAGGATGTGGAGAATCAGCATCTGCACGGCAGTAATATCGGCCTTGGGGAGCAGCTTTGGATCGTCCTCGTCTTTGGGATTGACAAAGAGTGATCTGGAGAGCAGATTCGAGAGCATATCAATCTCGCGTTGGTCTTGGATCTCGATAGTTAGTATGCCGACAGAATGGGTGCTGTCACCGTAAACCATGTCCATGATCTGAACACCAAGCTCCTGGTCTTTTGGCGATGTGCGCTTATCTTCCGGCCTTTGGTATATGCACTCTATGTCCACCCATAGTTTGGTCATCTTGACACTTTGTGCATATCGAACAACCCGATCCATGTAATGGTCCGGAAATCCACTTTTATGGCGCTTTTTACCTGGTCGTTTGATCTGGTAGCGGAAAACAGGTGGATTCATAGTACTCGAGACGGCTTTCGGGCGAGCCTGAGGCCATTTATAGGACACGGCAATATACCTATCGCCAGTATCGTCTTCGCGTTTTGTTATAGGAACATCGTAGGATGGTGGTATTCGTTCAAAGAGCGGATCCTTCTCTTTTGACTGAGAGCAAAGACGTTCCTGCTTCAACCGTTCGGTCTGCAAGTCTGGAACTTTTGATATGTCGAGGAAGCGTAGGTTTTTTACCCACTTTTCAGACTCCTTCCGGTCACATTGATATTCCTGGATCTCTAAGAGTTGATTACGGAACGCATCGATGTCGTTATTGAAGATTTCGCCGAAAGTCTTGTGGAGATCATTCTTCATTGCGACAGTGCGCAAGACAAGAGTGAATTGTAAGGAGATTATGTGGTTGGTTAAAGGTAGAGACGAAGGAATGAGTGCGGCTGAAACGCGTACAGGCGCGTCTTCATGTGAATGCTTGGCGCCGCACTGTCGTGGCCAGATCCAAAAGGTCGGTCAATCAAAAAGTAAGCATGCTTTAGCCCATGTAAGGGCTGGCCCTACATAAGTTTAAGAGCATACCTAGTGTCAAATGGGACGTGTGATGTATGTGAACAAGCAAAAGAGACGCGTCCACATTCACACGCAAAGCTGTAGTTGGGAAGCAGTCGGCATCTGAAGAAAGTGCCATTCGATGAGATATACAAATACATCTACGCACCAAGTAAACAAATTTCGCACACATCCATCTACAACTTCGCCTTCGCATCCCCAACATTCGCCTTCTTCAGCACCGCCTCCAGCTTCGTCGCCTTCATCACATTGCCCTTGACCTTGAGCTTCCCACTCATAAACAGCTTCTGCGCATTCGCCTTGCCAACAACCAACTTGCCAAACTCCTCGTCGGGAAGCGTAAGCGTGACGTCGGCTTTCTTGCCCGAGGGCGCAACACCCTCGCCAACGGTACCGCTCTCCTTGAGGTCAATGTACCATTGTTTTTGCTCGCCGGCCTTATTCTTGAGGTTAAAGGAGAAGATGGCGCCGCCAGTTTTGATGGCATCTTTGCGGGCGGTCTCGGTGGAGAGGGCAGCGGCGATGTGGTCGAAGGCGACAGAGGCGGGGAAGGCGTCTGGGAAGGGTTAGTTGTGTTCGCATGGTAGGCTTGAGATGCGAGTGTTTTCGTACCGTTCTTGAGAGACATGATAGCTATGTGTGTGTGTGTGTATACGCGCGGTGTTGTGTCGTGTTTGTAGAAGAAGCTCCAGGCTACTTGTTACAGATGTTGATGGGTTGGCGCACGGAAAGCGAGTTGGGGGTTGTGGAGAAGAAGCGCAAAGGGGGCACGGGGACAAGGAGTATATAAAGGTGTCTGGAAGCTTGTGGGAGGGATGATGATGTGACTGTCCGCAGGCCATGAATCCGGGGAAATGACCTCAAGCATGTGAATGCGATCAGCCAAGATCCCGTGGGACTTCATATGATCAATGCCGAGGCATTGCCGCTTTGGGGCTGAGCACGTGGATGCGGATACGCGAGCGCTAAACTGTGTTTGGGGTCCAGTAAGAACGTCTCGCATCTCTTGCCATTGTTTGCATGGCAAGGTCAAGGGTACACATGCTATAAGAAATATATTGGAAGGCTGATCGTGGAACTCTCTCGGTGAGATCCTGCCTATCTACTATTCGCGCTAAGCTACATTGGGCAAACACCTTCTACATACACATGCGAGTGATTTTGAGTTTAGGAACAACATCAAGACATGGCAGAGAAGGATAAAAAAGAGATTTCATCTATTCAAGAATCGTAACATCTATCGACTGATCTTTTACGCAACCATGAGATCGTAAGCACATGTATAGTCGTAAAGGGCCGTCATCTTCATCATCATTAGACATATGCGCGCGCCAATAAACCACCAAAGAAAAGAAACAAAATGACAAAGGAAAATCTAAAAACGATAGTACAGGTCAGTCGACCCAAATAAGAGGGAGGTGAGAACCATGACAAGAAAAAGAACAAAAGAACAAAAGAAAGGATAGAGAGAGGGGGGATATACCACCATGAACACCACCCAACATCAACACGCCATAACCGCCCCACTACCTTGCTTCCACCCCGAAAGATGCAGCAACCGCTTACTCCCACCCCAAAAGCTATCCTTATTCCCCGGCACCATCCCACTCTTCTGCCTCGGTCTCCCCAACCACCTCGAAAGCGCGTGCTCCCTCCTCTCCCTCCTCATCGCCATCTCAATCGCGCTCTCAACCTCCTGCATCAGGGGTCCCATAATCCTGGGCTCAGGCGGCGGAGCAAGGGGAGGAGCAATCTCAACCGGCGACAGCATAATGGGCACATCCATGACTTCATCTTTATACTGCTTCCAGCTGTCGCTGCCGGAGATCCAGGTTAGGGGTTCGAGGGCAATATCCCAGTCGCCCTCGCGGAGCTTGACGTCTTCAAAGTTGAATTCGCGGAGGGTGGTGTTGTGTTTGAGGATGAAGTCGGTGATTTGGTACGAATCCATGATGGCGTTTTCGAGCTCCATGGTGCGCAGACGGGGGAAGGTGAGGGGGCGCGGGCCGTGGGGAAGGGTGCGGAGAGTGGGATGCTGGGTGCTTTGGTCTGGGGTGGGGAGCATGCAGGGCTCGAGGTCGAGGGAGAGGGGAGAGGGCCCGCGAGCGCCTTTCCAGCGGAAGAAGACGCGGGTGAGGTTGCGCGAGAGGGTGGCGAGGTAGGCGTGTAGGATGCGGAGATGCTCAAGGGATTGAGTGCGGGTTCGGAGGGAGGTTGAGGCAAAGGGCACGCTCTCCATGCAGATGGATAGCCGGCGGATTTGTCGCCAGCGCTTGGCGGATGATGGTGTGCTACCCAAACCATGCATGGGGTGGAGGTAGAGTAGACCGCCCGAATGAATGGGAAGAAGTGATAGTGCAGACAGGCTGTATAGTGGTACGCGCTCAATGGCAATGCGAAGGGAGATGAGTGCGTAATCTACAACACCACGGCGATGTCTATGCGCACCGGAAGCTCCCGGGCACGAGACTTTGAGATGAGAGAGGTTAATGAGTTCGGAAAAGGCTGCACAGAAGGCAGGAACGTTAGTAGCCGCATGGAACAGGGGCGGGTACTGCTTGATGAGCAGATCTTGCATCTCCCAGCTGCCATACTTGGGTGACTTGTCCTTGGCTGGACCACATTGGGGAGCTTGAACTTGTGGCTCGTAGAGGAATTGCTTCTCTGTGCCAGTCAATGGATCAATGATGGGCGGCAGGCAAGTCTCTGGGGTATGGGGCATGTAAAAGGTAAAGGTCTTGACATGGCGACCTATCCTTGAAAGTGCCTCCATGCGCGCAGGTTTGGTAAAGGTAGAAGTCTTGAACGTCACAGTCATCTTTTCAAAAAGTCGCGGTGCGGCCTTTGACGAGAAGTCGTGGCATACAAGGCGCAAGTTGGCCAGGTCTTCAGACTCGACGCGGTTAAGTACATTTTGGCGACAGTCATCGTTCAGCCAGAAGCGCAAGAAGACGGAGCTCGTAGAGAGCACCAGGTTACAGATGGAGCCATTGGATGGGATTGCTTTGGTTTGATTAATATGTGAGCGCATGGTCACGGCAGAGGCCTGCTTACATCTTCCGTCAGCGCTCGTCACTGGGCTAAGTGGAATTTCACCAAATAGCAGCTTGGAGCTCGATCGCGACACGGTGGTGGCAGCACTGCCCTGGCTGCCATGGCTGTTATGGCTTGCTCCCGAATGCGATCGTTTCAGCGGCGGGGGTGTTCGTCGCTGTGAGTACATTTTGGGTATAGTAAATGGTGTGGCATGCAAAAGCGGGTATCGATTGGATGCAGGTTGGGTATAGACCCGTCAGGGAATCAATCTCGTAGTGAATTTTAAGAATATTGTGAGAGTCGTGTCAAACATCCAGCATTCGAGCAAGGCAAAAAAAAAGTGAAAGTCCTTAGGAAACAAGACGAGAGCAGCAGTCGTGGCCTTGGTCGAAACGGTATTTACCTTCTGCGGCCATGTTGTTAAAAGCGGGGCGGGATCCACGCTACACGCGAGCATGCAAGTGTGAGTCAAAGATGGTTTCCCGTAGGGGCCAACGAGGTTGCCAGCAGATATCCAGGAGTTGACGCAGAGTAGGCGCGGAATTGATGGGAAAACACGACTATGTCGCGGTGTGAGGACGTGTATATATGGTGTTTGACGCGACGATTCGACCAAGTGGTCGAGTGGACCTGCAGCCAAGGCCAGGCTTGAAACAAACGGAGCCGGGCGGCCAATGGGCAGATGAGGCGCAACAGACGGTACATGGAGCACTTGCAGTAGTCGTGCATGGTGTTGGCGGCCATGTCGAAGAAGCGGTGGTTGGGCATCTGTGACTGGCTGTCAGTCCTCGAGGTCGCGTGTAGGCCTGCTAGCCCATAGACAAGCCAGGCACGACGCGTCGGGTCGGCTCTGTTAGTGACCTGCACGTTGTCCTGGAGAAACGCAATTCGACGAAACACGACAACAATAAACACCTTTTGGGAAGACCGTTCGCGTTTGTTTCACGCGGCAGGCCCGTCAGAAACGTGGGATGCGAGGTTATCGATTGCTAGCCGACAAGGTGCGAGACGCGGCCCAGGGGCCATGTGGCGTGGGCAGTTGCAGTGTCAACACCACGCCCGTCTCGTGGCCGCCAGCCTTGCATTCTATTGGCACCTGGTCCATACACGTCACATGACCCCACCACTCGCCCTGACAGTCGCTGTTGTTGTTACAACACAGCATTCATCTTCTTGGCTCAAAACAACACACACAGCACAACACAGCAAGATCGCGTAAATACCCCGCGTGCATGTTGGCTTCCTGCCGCCATGCCACAGTGCCGTCCACATAGCATAGCCCCAGCGGTCACACCCACCACGCGTACCCCGCACCCTTCCAAAGGGGCCGTCCCGTCTGCAAAGAGAATCAAACACGGCACCCTCACGATTGGACACCAGTGTCGACATGCAAGTCGCCAAATAACGACACTGTTTCATTCTGCTCCACTTGCTCCCCCATGTCTTCTCAGTGCCATCAACAAGAATAATTATTGGACGCAAAGCCAAAACATCCTCTCCTTCCCACCCTCTTGCATGGTCCCACCCTTACTTCCGCTTTCCGCACGCGCTCGAGGCCTATGTCGCGGCCCAAGCATCTTCCTGGCTATTGTATGGCTCTATGGCTCTCTAGAACTGCTGCACTGTCGATCCGCGGCCGGACTCTCCCCTGTTCTGCCCACTGACCAGACCCCCTCATCGTCTCTTTTCGTCCGCGAATCCAGACCCGCCCTCGGGCATGGGAGGTGGCTGGTAGCTACCTCGATACCCATTGATGGGCGGAAGGTCCTGTCCAACTGCGTCTTCGTAGCTCGGTGGTGCATCCTCGTAGGACGGTGCATTTTGAGCGTGTACGGGCTGGCCGGCAAACGCGTTGCTGTTGGCGAAGCCCACCTGTGGTGAGGGGGGAGTACGCGGAGCCTGTCCATACTGCGGAATAGTAAGTGTGGCCGGCTTCCCTGCTGCTTGTGCATTGAACCCAGCCTCGAGTAATGCTTTTGGAGGCGCAATACCCGAAAACACCTTGACTGGCAATCGGAGCGGCAACACAATCAGTTGATCCTCTCCATGCTTGTAGCTCCCATAGCCAAGACCAACCCGGATTTCCAGCTCGTAGAACCGAGACAGATTGCACGTGGTGAAGCTAGGTGATACTGTATTGGGCACCGGCTTGCCTGACCAGTACTCAGAATTGATTGGAACTTCAGTGTCTACGGGGTCTGTTGGCGACCCAAGTGGTATCGCCATGTTGCTGAAAGAACACAATATCCAGCTGTTCGACTCTGTACGCGCCACTTCATGTGCCTTTACTCTCGTGTATCCAATCAGCTCAACCTGCAGCATTTGCAGATATATGTTCTTGCCGCGCGGGCTAACATTTTTGATGAGCACTCGCAGCGGAAGGTCTTGATTGATGGTAAGAATTGCAGGGTTTGGCAGTCGTGCATCAAGAGCTACGCGTGGCCCCATATTGCCCGGCGGCTGTGCAGACCGCATGCTTGCCGAAGAACTCTTACGTTCCAGGAAGCTGGGCTTTTTGCTTGCTGCTACGCTCACGGCATTCTCCAAGAACTCATGCTGCCTTCTTGCATACGCCTCGCCGTCTGTCCGCTCTGGCCGGGGCGGTTCAATCGGAAGAAACGTAAAGTTTGCAATTGCCCGGGGATTCTCCTTGAAGAACGACGGCCTGCTGACTGTCACCTTGACAAAGTAACGTATCTCGGCCTCGCCAGGGAAGCCGCTCAAAGTGGGCGGCAGCGTAGCCTTGATGTGTTGTGTTGGTGTCTTTGCGAACTCGGGAATTGTATTCGAAAAAGAAACAGTCGAGATTGGGTTGTTTGTTTGCTGGCATTGCGTGTTCATAGGGAGCTGCGGTCAAGATTAGTTTTTTGCTTGGCATTCATGAGGCCATGGGCACGCAGCATCTTCGCACCTTGAACTGGAAGGGATATTCATATGCGCCAGCATTGATGGTAAAAGCTGCTTTGGGATTGATATCTTCTGGGCGCACATTTGTTGGCCAAACCAACAGCGTCTGGTATAGGAACTTATGTATCTCCAGGACGGGCCTCTGCTTATCGGGTCTGTTTGGATGTACGGGCGCCAGCAGTCGGGTTCTGCTCTCGCCCTCGAGCTTGACGATGATGCTGCTGAGGTTTGTCGGATTCGGCACGCGCAAGGAGACCTTGCCTTGTATGACATCGAGATTGGTGTAGTGATCGTGCGGGTGCTCCAGCACGATGTTGACAATCATGTTGGGCGGAGCTATGCTGACCGGGTTGTCAGGATGATGCCCTCGGGTCAGGCCTCAACGTGTCGTGAGGATGCGCGGTGGGAAGGAAGTCGCAAACTTTATGGGGATGGCAGCAACATGTCGAGATCAGAAATTAGACTGGTGGAGTGCAAGCCGAATCAAGTGCATTGGCGACATGTCTGATGCAGCGGCTAAGCCCGAATTACGCGTGTCACGTCTTGAGGGCGTTTGTGATGTCGCAAAACGGATGCCTGCGGGGGTTCTTTTGGCAGCCTCCCCCGCAGACGTCATGGCGCCAGCTCTGCAGCGACACCGCGGCAACGGCATACTTGCAACCACCATATATAACTAAATATGTCAATTGTTCGTCATATTTCTTGCCTGCTCCCCATTTTCTCCATGATCAATACACGCGCATCTCTTGAGGTGCCATTTTCACATGCTGAATGACTTGCAGCAGTATTACACAGCCTCATCTACAGCCGCAGTTCCGGCCGAAGCCAGAACCCCTGTCCGATTGCAGTATCGTACCTCGGCGCAGCAAGGGACCCGTTTGCGGCTGATTCGGCAAAGGCAGGACGAAGTTTGTTCTTTTGAAACACCAGATTTCAAGCTGTCCAGCGACTTGGACTTGTGCAAACAATACAGCCATAGCTATCTTTTCTGAGTTGTGCCGATCAGCTGACGGCATTCCATCTGTACGCTGTTTTATCCAAGTGACTACAAGTCTTCCTTTGCTAGCATATCTAGAGAAAATCAGCAAGAGCCTTAGGGTGATCCGACCATGGACTGCTTACCGCAGATGTCAAGATAGAATGCAATAGCGTTGAAGCTAAAACCCGGTCAGCTTCACCCCAAGCCAGAGACAAACTTGGTTGTACATACTTGCGCTTGCTGCCAGTAAGCTCCCAAAAAAACCACTTCAAGCGGTTCGTCCAGTTGATCAAGTCCAGATGGCTCACGCCGACTAACGTGCCTTTGTAGTCACCCCATCGGCTTGATTCTACACTTTTCAATTCCTTAGCCGTTTTTCCATTGCGCAAGCCCATCTATACATACCTAACCAAACCGTCATTTACACCCTCGATGGGCTTGATGATTGCGTGTGATGGTGCAAATATGGACCACCGGCTGGGCTCCAAAGATGCTCCATACGAGTAATACTTGACATCATGTACGTCTGGAGTCCTAGGGTTGAAGCTCGTCTTCATATACTCCCGTGTAAGTTGTGAGAACGCTCCGGTCTCAAATCCAAAGTAATCCATGGCCTTGTAGATGCGTTTGATTTGGCGAGCTGGCCGGGTCAGTACAAGACCTCAAGGGCCGCTCATATACATACGACCGATGGTCTCAAACATGTAATCTGCGAATGCCGAGCCTCTGTGAGGTGTTGCTATAGTGGTCAGTGAGAGGATCTTGAAATCCGTCGGCCGAAGACGGCTGATCATGTATCGTGAATCGAGTCCTCTGTTACAATTTAGTATATGATTGTTGGCCAAGAACGCATATTGTTACCCCTAGTCAAACGTCAGTCATTGAATGCCGTGTCAGTAGTTTCATACCTCATACCATGCTATGCCTGCCATGTGGTTAGCAACAAATCCATCGGTGTCTTGATATGAAATTCTGGCTTACGCAATGATATTCACTTGCTTGCCCTTGGCTTTGAGTGCGATGCTCTCTGCCAACTTTGCCGATCTATTCTCTATACTTCCACTTGGTGGAACAGTAGCGACAATAACTTCGATGCCTTTTTTCGCTAATGCATCTGTGATACCTCGCCAGTACTGGATACCAGGTATGAATTGTCCTGCTAGGCGCAATTCATCAAACCCCAGCAGGCCATGGGCAAGGACTATAGTATTTTTCTGCCAAGGTCAGAAGAGATAATGCAGGGCAGGTCTGCATGCATACGGGAGCATCTAGACGGCATTAGCTGCTCGGCCTTGGGCTGGCGATCAGTTTGTGCGGAATTACCATATTTTTCGCGCAGCACAGCAAACTCGTCTACGATTTCGCGACCAGCACCGGGTATGCGCGGGTCTTCTTTGCGCCATTGCGAGCTACTGAACTGGCGGCAATACGCATTGGCTGGTTTGGCAAGTATATGCAGCGGTCTGGATGCAGTAGAGCGTAAAGTCGCTCGAGCACATATTCCAATCATCGGATCATACAGCGTGTTGAGTGGTAATGATGAGACGCGTTGAAGTTTGAGGTTGCATTCCATGTATGACGTAGGCACATTAGCGAACGTGGGCCAGGGTCCGTGACAGCATAGAGAAGCTCCCAGCTGAGCATGTAAACGGTATTGAATAATTTTTGCATTTCGCACGTTTCCTTTGCAAGCAGCACGCCTGTCAAGTACAAGTGAGGGTCTTGTGTTCTAAATGCGGTCATGGATCTGGGAACTTGGTAGTAGGATCCAGGCTACTGGTACGCGCAGATAACTAAACACAAATGGTGCTGCTGATGGGATCATGGCAAACCTATGCACTTCATTTGGTACGTGTTGGGATTACTCTCATAGTGCCATGTACAGTGCAAGGAAACTGAAAGTGTAGTTGAACCTTGGCGCTACAAGGTGCTGTACAGGAAACGTCGCTTACTACGCTTTTTAAGGTGCCTGAATCTTTGACAATAGATGCTCTTGACTACCCGCTTGCATTTCCGAAGGACTGCCCGCCCCTATCCATCCTTATTTGTTTGGTGGCTCTGGGTGTGCGCTGATGACGGCCTCAATCAACTGGTCAACAACCTTTCCACCTGACTTGTTGCCAATCTCCTCAATCTCCTTGATCTTGGCATCAGTGACCTTCTTTGCGTCCTCTTCGGCCTTTTGGTTGCCTGAGCTGTGCTGCACTGTTGTCAGCATTTTGAATGCCCCATACATATCGACATGACTCGACCACATACCTCCTTCTCAAACTTCTGGTACTCGGCTTCTTTCTCGTTCCTGTAGTCGTCGATTTCCTTTTGCGCTTCGTTTCGGGCGTCCTTTACGCGCTTGGTGCGGTCTGGGCTGGTTAGAGCGGTGCCTTGGTGGGATATGTGCAATCTGATTTACATTCTCTTGCTATTTTGATGTTAGTGATTGCTCCTGAAGGCTGTTTGTGGAAGCAAAGTACCTTGCTGGACAATCTTCTGAGCTTCACGCTCGGCCTGTGTACCATGTAAGCTATGGTGGAGGTGATAGTGGGCTGCGCCGGCTTACATCGAGCAGGGTCTGGATACCTGCAGAATTTTGGGCGGACTATGGAGGTCAGCATCTTCCGAGATATTGCGCGCCCTGGCTAGCTCACCATTTTGAGTATTTGTTTTGTGGGGTTGGTGGTTATGTCAAGGTAGAGTTGCGGAGAGGCATGATGCAGCCGGCGAGCTTGGCGGACGTTGCATTTGTGGTCCAAGCTCCTTGCTTTGCAACTTTTGAGAATTTCAAAAAAGTGCCTTCGACCTCAACCTGCTCACAACTCAACGGTGCCCACAATGTCCCGGGCATCACAAATCACATTGGCGACGACATGCGTCACTGCAGTTGGAATTGTCGCATTCGTGCATTGGTCGCAAAAGGCAGACAAAGCCGTCAGTACTGCCCGCATCCGGACACAGCATACAAATCAATTCTAACATGGATCAATTAGGCAATGCACATGGGAGTTGTGCGAGACTTTGAGCAACAAAGAATCAAGCGTGAACGTCAGGCCGACTTTGAGATGCAGCGAGAACTCGAACAAGAATACAGAAAATACCAGACGGTATCAGATGGCGGAGGGCCCGAACCGCGGCAAGGCCAAGGCCCTGGGCGATGATGCTTCATATGGCCATTTTACTGTACTGCCACCACTCCACACCACTCTAATCCAACCATTACTTAAGAGCGTGTGGCTGCATCAGCCTCCACCATGCACCCTGATTGCGCCACCCTTTGATCCAGCGCATCGGACCGGAGTCAGCATAGCCTCGCACTGGTTTATAAAACCAAACCAACATCGTGGAAGACACGCTTAGGGCGAGGGGGTGCAAGGCAACGCTCGGCATCAGACGCTATACCAATTGTCAATTAACAGGCTGCATCGTTTTTTCGGGTGCTTCAAGACGACTGTGTGCGACCTTGAAGCAACTTGAAGTTGCGTCACAATCGACCAAGAAACAGGCGATGAAGAGATGGACGAATTGATATACAAAAAAGTTAATGGTATGGTCATAGCGATCGAATATCGCTTAGCGCTGGGCGCCCTGCGTGCTCCAGTGATTGCCTGACAGTGCTTAAACACAACGTGCCAAGTGGCTCCCAACAATGACACTGCTCACCGGTAGGTTGATTCTCTCGGCGCGCTGGATGAGGTCACCCCGCGGTACGCCTCGCGCTTTTTTTGCACAGGGACGGCACTGATTGATGGGCGGAGACTGTCGTATCTACCAGCCAGCACAAAGACACGGAGGCGCAGTGGCACGAATGCGCCTGAGCTGGCAGCCGTGATTCGTTGGCTGCTATGCGGTGATGGTGTTTTGGCCACACGGTCCGGGTTCAAGCGTTGTCTTGGCGTTAAAATGGATCAACATGAGATCATGCCAGACCCTAGATTTTGTTCGGTGCATCACGTATTGCCTGCATCCGTATACACAGTAAGGCTGCAAATGGCTGGGGAAACGCGTCTGCACATGTAGGTATATATTTTGACTTGGATCTGGGTCCTAAACGGTCTTGCAGAACATGTATGTACATTTGCCTCAGCTTTTTTGCAGCAAGGCTGCGCAGCTCTTCAGCTCGCTTGCGGCCTTGTTCTGGCCCTTTTGCCCCTTGGGTCCCAGAGGCCAATTTGCGCAGCTCATTAGCACAAGCAACGCGGGTGAAATTAGCCTGAAGATTGGCAACATCCATTGCCACGACAAGTCGGGCATTCACACCAAAATCGCCTGCCAAGGAACAGCTAGAGAAGGTGGCGCGGAACAGAGTTGGCTTCATCCTTTATGACGCACAGGCGCGCCTTCCATCCTCCGGGTCTGCCTCCCTTACCCAACATTAAAGAACAACGCTTGCCTCTTTGTCTTTGCTCATTCACGTATATACCTGACATAAACTATCCATTCCCTCTTCCCTCTTCCCGTGTCCCAAACTCCGACACAAACATCAAGCAGCAAGCCTCTATACCTTGCTCTATATCACTACACACCTGTCGGGTAGTCTTGGCACCCTTGGTCTAAATACTCCGGCCTAGCATCTTAGTGTCGCACATTGCACACCCCGCCACCCCGTACCACAGTTCCACATCGACCTAATCATGAAAGCCTCACAGTTTATCGCCTACCTATTGGCATCGCAAGCCGTTAGCGCTGCTTCGATACCTGAATCTAGCAATGCGCTCAATGTCCTCGAAGAGCGCCGCGTCGTTCCTGCATCGGAAGTCGTATCCCCAGACCACACGCTAGAGCGTCGCAAGGGCGGCGGTGGACGCGGTGGAGGCAGCAGCAGTGGCGGCAGCAGCAGCAGCAGCAGCAGCAGCAGCAGCAGCGGTAGCAGCGGTAGCAGTGGCAGTGGCAGGAGCGGACGAACCTCTTCCGCATCCAACACCGGCGGCTCTACAGGCACAGGCTCCGGCCCAACACGCTCTTTCGGCGGAGGACGCTACTACGGCGGCGGCGCTGCCGTACCTTATTCCGCCGGACAGAGGACGCCAAAGGGTCTTTCTCCAGGCTTCTTGCTTGCACCCGCAGCAATCCTCCTCATCATGCCCGGTCTCTGGCTCTACAGCGTCTACCCATACTACTACAGCAACCCCTACCGCTTCTACAACCAATCCGCCACCAATGATGACGACGACAACGATAGGAAGAGATCGCTCTGGACCCGCCAGACACAGGGCCGCAACGAGACGTTACCCGTTATGTGTCTCTGCCAGGAGTTCAGCGTTTGCGGTTGCGATGAGAATGACGACCAGCAGTACCTTGACGATCTGGTTGGCAATGGTAGCTACGCTGCACTCAACAAGTCGCTCATCACTGTTTCCGACGTCAATGGCACTAAGACGCTCGTCCTCAACGGTACCCTTCCCAATGGCACCACGGCGCCTGGTGGTGAGGGTGCGGCTGCTAGCTTGACAGCCGGTAACCTTGCTGGCTACTACGCCGTTGCTCTGCTCGTTGTTGCTGGTGTCATGTTGTAAACTCGAGTATTTCCATGGGATTCGACATGACAGTTGTCTTTTCTTTGGTTTTTTTCTTTCCCTTCATGGCCGACACCCCCCTGTACTCTTATAATGATGTTATGATTCCCCGAACGCTATAGGCGCGTTGTTTGGACCCCAAATCGATCCTTTTTGTCTGAACTGGTCGATCTATGGGATTTGGGGTCCGTGGATGAGCTTGGGTTTTACCTTTATGCTACATTCTCTTGTTACTTCCTGGTTGATTTACTGCGGTAAAGGAGTTAGACTATTCTCGAATAGAAGTACTTTCGGACTTGAACCCACTTGAGGAGGGGGGAGGGTTTGGTGTGAAGATCATCTCCTAATATCACAGAGAGGTTTGTCGTATTGATATCTTGCCGGGTACTAGTTGTCGTATTATATCGCGTTTTCCCTCACTGACCATTGTCCGGAGATGTGTGCGAAGTTAGTCAGGTTGTGTTTTGGAAAATTGAAGCAAAAAACGTAAATGCCACTTTTGGTAATGTGAACAATGAGTGATGAATGTTGTGTTGTGCGTTTCTCTTCCCTGGCGCCTAGTTAGCGATGCATGCGAAATTCGTTGTATACTACTGATTGTATGGTAAGCCTGCCTTGTTCATTCGTCGTTTTGCTGGTCGTGTGTGGACATGCATGTTGAAGTCCGATTTTGAGAAATGAAATTGAAACCCCCCGCGTTTTGGACATGTCGCATGATGGTCTGTTAGAAGATGTTGGTAGTTCTTTGAGTGAATTAATCAAGTCTGCGGAAGGGAACAAAACGGATACAGGAAGTGAAGCGGTTGTGCACGCTGAGTAATGAATGACAAATCGTCGTGCTACTGTCCGATGACTATCAGCGTCGAAAAATGCAGGCTTTGCTATCTTCATGACGTAGCGGAAGTTGGGTGAATTTGGTGATGTTGAATAAAGGCGGTGTGTATTACCAGCTATCCCCGTAAGCCTGTGTGTGTGCATTCATCGGTCATTGATATTGGCGATAGTCGTACGAATCGTGCAAGCCCACATTTTTACTCAGATTCCGGTGAGTTCAAAGCGGTGCAGTGACGGTATGAGAAATCGACCCGAAGGAGTACGCCTCGCTACTAATTCTATGTGCGCTGGCCTTTGGTCATAGCTATGGAGACTACACTTGGACTGTACTGCATGCCATGCAGGTCAGCTGACGTAGTGGAGAGCTGCCTTGACCTGGAGTACCATATGTAAAGTGTGCTGATTAGGGTAACTTGTCGCGAACCCTAGTTTCGAAAATATTCTTTAAATATTGAGCAAGTGTTGTTGGGATGTTATAGGATGCCTTTCCTGACAAAAGAATAAGACGATGCTATTGCTGCATTGTCATCTCGGGTAGCGTCTTGCGCCTTGGCGTATTGGTAATCGTGTTGGCATGATCTGCCACATTGACGCTGCAACCAACCACGATTCGGAGGTTGCGAAGGTCATGGTGTGTGTGTGTGTGGGGGGGGGGGGGG
>JALPSE010000025.1:60023-72333 GCA_030558545.1 Bipolaris gigantea
CCTACTTATGTATAGAAGATGCATCACACAGAGGCTGGGCGACGATTGGGCGTTGACGAGGGGCTGAGCGGCGGACATTGGACTAGGCTGGATACGGGGTCAGGCATCGGTGGATCCGGTAGCGATTGACTGATTGCGCCGTGTAGCCACGCCATGCGGGCAGGGTGCAGGCCGGTAGCGGGTGTGGAGAGCAGTCTATCGAATGTACGGCGAGCGCTTGACCGTGTTGCGGGAGTGGTGGAGGCCTTTGATGTGTGTAGCCGGGCGTCTTTGTTCTGTGCGCTGAATGGCCAAGGTGGGCGGGGAATCCACGGGTGGATGGTCACGCAGCGCACGGGCCCGGGATGGAAACATGCGGCCAATCAGCAGCGACTATGGCTCTCCCATGTGATGTCGGGATGTGCGGCCTGCAGACGAGCTGCGAGTTTCTCTTCACACTGCATCATCCAACGACGGATGCAGAGAAATTTGCTTCCCAGGATTTTGCCCTCACCGACCTGCAGCACGTCTCCTCTCTGCCGCATACAGACCTATTTACAGACATTGTCGGCCCATATGCCCCGCCTCGTCCAATTGCAATGCCTTCACCCTCTCCGGCTCCGCACCAAATATCCCCAATTGGGAACATGGGCGGCTAATAATCTTTCGTGGCTTATCCTCCCATCCAACCACAACGGCCCATCACCACCTCCACCCAACTGCATCGCAAGCCACTTTTGCGGTCACACCGGCATCTCGTCATAACACGCAGCCCTTGTGCGCACGCGGCCTCATAAGCTTCGCTAAACAGACGTGTCGGGAGAATAGCGTACAGGGGGACATGGGCAATGTGGTGGGGCACCACTCTCAATATCACAATCAGGTACGCAAAGACACAAAGTCTGCAAAGCCTCGCAATTTGAATACTGCCAATGAGGTGCAACAACAAGGCCGCATGCCGCGTCGCCCTCGCACTGTCCAGGCCCCTTTCTCTACCCTCTATGCCGTCGTCTACGTCCTGCTACCATCTCTTGTCTTGCCCACACATACATGCCCGCGTCTTTTAGGCCCGCAGTCTTTTAGCGATGGTAGACTCGACAACGGCCAACATGGTCCAGGCGTGCTTACATGCGTACATACGCGCCCGCTCTTGGTGCGTGAACCGGTAGTGATAGTGCACCAATGAGAAGGGACAGCAGCCATGCAGACCAGCCAACCCACTGACTAGTCTCTCAACATGCTCAAGATAATGATTGCATCGTGACATGCGACCACTCTGGCCATACTATACCCGTGCCAGTTGCCTGCTCCGCTGCAATTAAAAAAAATGACGATGATAGTACACACCACTTTTCCCAACTCACTCAGCAACCCAAAAGATTAGCTAGCTCGTCCGCCGTCAGGGTGCTCTTTCTTCTTCGCGGTCGACCACCAACCCTGGACTTGGTTGCAGACCGAGGTGCGCGCTTGCCTGTATCCCCATGAATCATTTCGCTGCTGTCGTCGCTCTTCTTGGTGGGGCTGGCAGCCTTCTCAACTTCGGCTGCAGCCTTCGCTTCCGAGGCCTCTCGCAGTCTGTCTTGTACAGTTAGCTTCGGCGACGGCTCCTCAGGGTGCGCCCGCGGACTCGATAGGCGTTTTCTAGTCTGCTCAAAACTGTTAGATGCATGGTCTGATTAAACAAGCGCTGCTCAGCGGCCGCATGACAAACAGACAACGACAAGGAAAGAAGACTGTGCTGCCCATGTTCACCATATGCTTCGTCAGCCTGTCATTACGTACGCTTCGGGGTGTGCGGTCATCTCGACTTTTCCGCCTTGATGCCCGTTCTTGGCAACTAGGTCGCTTGACTGCCGAGCTGGAGCGACTGGACTTCTCCGCACAAACCAGCTCAATCCCAGACTCCTCTGCATTCTCGTCTTCCGCTTGACATGGCGTGTTGGGGATAGATGGTGAAAAGGCAACTTTTCGCGGCGATCGGCTCAGCGCCTTGTTGCCATTGGACTCTCGTAGCGCTGCTGGAGTGGGTTGCAGCTTCATCTTGAATATTTCGGCGCGGTTCTTCTTTGACGCCATGTCATCTACTTCCGGTGAAGGACGATGCTCGACTTCGCTTTGCTCGTCCCAGTGTTCCTGTGGGACATTTGTATCATCTACTTCCTCGTCGAAGACTGAACTAGCCGCTTCATCCTCATCCTCATCCTCCCCTTCCTCCTCGATGATGGAGATGATGCCTTGCCTGTCAGATGTGTCAAGCCCTTGTCCAAATCCTAGGCCCATTCTAAGCTCCTCGAGATCGATGGTATCGCCATTCGTCATGCGCTTCCTCCAAGAGTCCATGAGCATAAAGGACTCGCGCAATCGGGCCTCCATCTTTTCCCAACCTGCGCGAAGCCTGTGAATCTCTTCTTCGCGTAGCTCCACCTCTTCCACTGACACAAAATTTGGATTCGTGAGTAGGTTCTTCAGATTGTCCAGCACTGTGTCCATATCTTCTGCCAAGGCTTCATAGTTGGTGGGTAGCGTGTGCAACATGCCTTGTCGTGTACCCTCATCGTCGTCCTCATTCTCGCCAAATTCAGATCCCTCTTCCGAGTCGGCTCTTGCATTTTGTTCCGACATGCCTTGCAGCTCCTTTAGCGTCAGGAGAGTGCCTCGTACAAGCCCAATAAGACTGTCGTTCTCGTCGCTCAGGCTTTGACTCAAGTGTGTCAAGAACTCAGTCGTCTCCTGTTTCAGGCTATACTCGGGGTCGTCGACATCGGGAGCATCCTCATGCACGCTACTTGTAGTCCCACCCAAGCCCATGGTGCCAGGGTTGATTGTGATGCTTGCACCAACAAGACCTGTCTTGTTGCCCCTCTGTTGGCTTGTCAAATGGCTCTTTAGCCTCACAATCTCCCTATCGCGCTTCCGAACGTCGTTTGTGCAGGTTGTGCGTATTTGATCCACGGTAGTTTTGAGTCGCTGCATCTCTGCACGCAGCTTTCGTGCAGACGATTCGGCCGTGTGCAGAGCTTTGCGTGCCGACTGTTCCTGGGCCTGGGCAAGGGAGAGTTGCCGTGACAGGTCGTCGTTGCGTGTATATTGCTTCTCGAGGGCGGATGTCTGGCGCGTCGCATCCGCGCGCAGATTTCGCAGTGTCTCAGCGACCGACTCGCGATATTCTTGGTCGCGCTGTGTATTCATTAGAAATCCAGCTCACAAGAGCTCAAGGCCAACATACATCGCGCTTTAGTATTAGGTCGTGGATCAGATTGATAATCTGGGCCATGGTGGCTTCCTTCCCTCCCTCTCCCCTGGACGGGTGGGCGAACTCAATGGGCTTGCCATTACGCAACAGCCCCCGCGACAGGAGCAGGTTGTTGATGTATGTCGATGCAGTCTTGAGGTTATACGGCTCCATGGCGGCGTCCCGTTGTCGACGTCAGACGTTGGCGTGGACGCGACGTTGCGGCGGCTTGCTCTCGTCCAATGTTTGTTTACCCTGCGTGCTAGGTTCTAGGAGGAGCAATCGAGCTAGTACTGCGTCCGGGCCGTGCTTCACCCGAGACCCTAGTTCCCGTTCTGCTGCACCCGCTTGCAAACGACCTAGATGCCACTCACACTCGTACTCCATGTCCGTATATAGTGCCCGGCAGCCGGTTCTTTACAATCATGCCATCGTCTCCCGACATTTATCTTCAGCCACTTCCGAACACGCTTGTGTCACACAAATCACGTCACAGATCATGCCCAGCCACCAGTGTGCCCGTCTTGTCTACTCTAGTCATGTCAGGTCATGCCTTCCAAGATACATGGTGGACTTAGCCTCGACCATGAAATCCGAATCTACTACCAGATGGTAGTGATTACGGGGCCTTCGGTCACTTTTGACCGTTGACCCAGACTTTTTGATGCCTGTCTAGATTGCCACGCACGCCTCAATTCAGCCCCCGCGTCATCTCTATTGGCATTTTAGACTGCAACAGCTAGGCTAAATTCCAGTTTCAGCTCGCGATAAAGATACCGAGACGACTTGCATCCAGTCTAATCCACTTTCTAATTCGCTTCCGGCAATTCTCTCGGACTTTGTTGCTGATCTTTTCTCAGAACTGTTCTGTGCTCCTCTGTTCAGTATGGAGGTTTCCACTTTCAGAATACACACGTGTGTCGTATCTAAGCCACAGAATTCCCAGTTCTCTTGAGACCGTGTTCCTTTTCTAGATTGAGACCGATCTTGACAGCCATATCTCGGCCTAATGGCGAGACTTGGAATCGACGTTCTATGATGTCCCTGTATATAACGGACTGTTTCCTCAAGCTTTGCACAGAGACAGCAAGGCTTGTTTCTTATCCTGGCACTTCTCCATTTTAATCCTTCCGATTTTGTCCACCATGACAGGCCTCGCATCCCTAGTCAGTGCATTGCTGCTGGGTGCCCAGATCGCTTACGGTCTCCCCTCAGACGCAACTGCTCAGGCCTGCGATGAGATAGCCAACTCTCTGCCCGGCAAAACCCTGAGTCCAGGGCTTCTCTCAGTGGAGTACCAATATGAGACACAACAGTACTGGGCTACTAATCTTCGTGAAATCAAACCAGCATGTATTGTACAGCCCAACTCTGCTCAGGATGTTTCTATTGTCATCAAAATCTTGAACAAGTACCCAACAGTCCGCTTTGCTACTCGCAGCGGTGGTCATGACCCTAACAAGGACCATTCTACTGTCCAGGATGGTGTTCTCATCACCATGACCGACTTAGCTGGAGCAAGCTATGACGCCCAGGAGGACGTAGCCTATGTCCGCCCCGGAGGAGAGTGGAATGACGTGATAGGTGATCTCGAACAAAGTGGGGTAGCTATTGCTGGTGGAAGACTTGGTATGGTCATATATGCACCTTGGCAGAATATTCGCTTACCCAGACCAGGTCTTGTTGGTGTTGGAGGACTATTATTAGGAGGGGGGCTGTCCTTTCTCAGTGCTCAGGAAGGCCTTGCTGCAGATGTCCGTCGCCAACCGATGCTAGCTAGACACTATGCTGACAAGTGCTAGAACATTATTGAATGGGAGACCATCATGGCTAACGGTTCCATCGTAAATGTGAATGCCGCAAGACATCCAGACCTCGCACAGGCCATGCGTGGTAGCAGCAACCAATTTGGCATTGTCACACAATTCAAAGCCAAAGTTCACCACATGGATGATGTGTGGGGCGGATCATGTGCATACGATGAGACCAAGGCAAACGAACTCTATGCTGCGCTACATGAATTCGTTGGCCATGGTGCCGAAGATCCCAAGGCTGCCATCATCTTCACTGATCTAGTACTTGGCGTTGGCACAAGGTCAAAACTCATATACTATTTTTATGACGGCCCTACGCCGCCTACGTCCGGTCCTTTCGCCCAATTCTTCAACATCCTCAATCTAGCTTGCTTACCGAAGAGGCAGAAGTACTCTCAGCTGGTAAGTCTGAACATCTGTGCCACTATCACAGTCGCATGCTAAATACATGTAGCTAAGGGCCAATGGTGAATTAATTCGCCTCTTGAATGCTCGTTCCTTCTTCCGCGTGAGTATTCATTCTTTGTTCTGTTTTACAAGAATCTGATCATACAAAAGACCAAAACCATCCCATACATCGCCTCTCGCCCACAAATGTATAGGGAGATCAGTGAAAAGCTCGCCAAAACCACTGCCCTCTTTCTCAATACGCCTCCTATTGCCCGTGGTATTCAGTTCAGCGTTGACTTCCAGCCTCTTCCGTCCGTGATTGGCAAGAAATCAGCGGCTAAAGGCGGCAACGCCATGGGTCTCGGCGCTTCTGATCCTAACCGCATAGTCCTTATCTACCAAGGAGCTTGGAATTTGCCATCAGACGACGAAGCTGCTTTCAAAATCGCCAGAGAGGTTACGAGGTGGCTAGATGAGGTCGTGCCGCAGTGGATGGCAGAAGCAGGCATGCCCCTGGATACCTACCTGCCGCTCTTCTTGAACGACGCTATGTTTGACCAGCCTGTTCTACAAAGCTATCGGGATTATGAGAGGCTCAAGGCATTGCAGAGGAGCGTCGATCCTGACGGCTTGTTCAGCACGAGGACTGGCGGATTCAAGTTCTAAGTTTATTCCTGCTCTAAATACTCTTGTTGTATAAGATGATGACGTGAAACTCTCATGTATTAATGTAATGACTTTACTTCCTCCATGTATTATATTTTTGGTAGTGTGGGTGAGCTTGTCTAGGAAGGTGGTCTTGACATTGTGGGGGTCGCTATGCTGTAAGCGGGGTACAGTAGTAGTGTCCTTCTCTGACTCCTCATCGCAACTACCTGCTTATTCCAATGGCAGAGCTACCAAAAAGCAAAAGCAATACCCCCCAATTCTCAAAATATCATATCAAACACCATGGCTCAAGCATCTGAGATACAGAGCTACCACCACGAAGATGCTTGGAACGTTGATTGGCTTCGTGTCGATGACGTCCACGAGCTGTATTATCAACAGTACGGCAACAAGGATGGAAGACCCGGTACATATTATAACCAGTCTCTGCAAGATAAATTTCGCCATAATCGTATTAACCTCAATCAGTAATCTACCTCCACGGCGGCCCTGGCGGAAACTGCTCCAAAACCAACACAGTCTTCTTCAACCCATCCGAATATCACGTGATCCTCCTCGACCAACGCGGCTGCGGGCAATCCCGTCCCAACGCCAGCACGACCGCCAACACAACCTGGGACTTGGTTTCCGACATTGAGGCCCTCCGCAAACACCTCGGTGTCAGCAAATGGCACATGGTCTTCGGCGGCTCCTGGGGCTCCACCCTCGCCCTCGCCTACGCCCAGACCCATCCTATCAGCGTCGGAAGCCTCGTCCTCCGCGGCATCTTCACCGTTCGCGATCTCGAGCTGAAATGGACCAACCACCCTGGCGGCGCTAGCATGCTGTTTCCAGACCGCTGGGACGACTTTATCAACTTCCTCCCTGAAGAAGAGCGCGCAGATCATATTGCCAATTACCACAAGCGCCTCATGTCTTCTGACCCCGCCATCTCGCATCCCGCAGCCGCGGCCTGGAATACCTGGGAGATCTCCATAAGCACCTTGTACCCGGACCCGAATGCGATGAAGAAGCTAGAGGAGCCGGAGTATCTGCTTGCGCATGCAAGGATTGAGATTCATTATTTTACGAATAAGGCGTGGTTGGAAGATGGGCAGCTGTTGAGGAGGGAGAATGTGGATAAAGTGAGGGGCATTCCGACGACGATTGTGCAGGGCAGGTACGATGTTGTTTGTCCCCCAATCACGGCGTGGGAGCTGCACAAGGCGTGGCCTGAGAGTCGGCTGTTTTTTATTGATGATGCGGGGCATAGTGTTATGGAACCGGGGACGAGAAGGAAGTTGACAGAGGTTTGTGATGAGTATGCGAAGTTGGATGTTTAGATGGAGTTTAGAAGTTGTGGGAATGAGATTTTTGTCTGTTGGTTCTCAAGGACATGGATTGATTGTAGCATGTGAGTTGAAGTTGGAAAGAAGAAAAGAGAAGCTATTTGAGCAGAGGAATCTTAGTTGTTGGATTTTTGACGCGGAGTGAGGTGAGTAAAGATGATATGGCTGTGGTGAGTTTCAATCATCACTTGCAATGTCAAGAAAGGTAGTTCCCGTAACCAAATATACTCCAAAAAATTTATTAACAGAAAGAGCGTCCATGTATAAACAATCATTCCAGCAGAATATTATCGTGCTAGAGATAGTTTTTGCTGAAGAAACTACCCCTTTCCCATCACAACGTAGTGGTTCAATGACCACTGTCCATCATTCATTTATGATCCAGACCCGACATCTTCAACCGCTAGTCGCTAGGAGAGTTCCCCGTTAGAAAGCTGTTCCGATGAAAGGAGCAGAATACTCAGTTAAGAGATTTAGTTGGTGGAGAGACCCTCGTAGGACCCGATGCAGACATTGAGGCTGGCGCTGAGGTTGTTGGCCTCCTTGGTGAGGTCAGTAGCACGGAGCTGAACCAAGTCGATGATGCTGAAAGCAATGGTCTGGAATTTATAATCAGTATCGTAGCTCTGAGTTGGCAAGCCGGGTTGGGAATGGCGGATTCACTTACGTCGACAACGTTCTCGACCTGCCTGAGGACAGCAGCGACAGGCTGGCCGATGAAAGGAACGGTGGTGAAGAGGCCAGCCTTGCCGATAAGGATGTTCAGAAGAGCCTGGTGAACGCGGACGAACTGATTTGATGTTAGTTTTGTTCATTGTGAGGAGAGGCTGTACTCACTTCGCGGAATGCGTTGAAGATGGCGTCAGCGTCAGCCTTGACAGTGACTTGCTTAGAGCCTTGCATCTGGGCGATGGCGGTAGTGGCAGTCGTGACGATGTCTGTGAAACCAGCAATGATCTGGGGGAATGGGCCCTGGCCAATAACAATGAGAGGTCCGTTGATGATGGTGATGGACTGGGCGGGTGCCTGGAGAGCCTGGCTCTTGACGGTGATCATCCTGATGTTGTCGACCATCTGGGTGGCAGTAAGAGCCGCAGAGATGGGAGCAGCGAGAGCCAGAGCGGCGGTGAAGATGTTGCGAATGGCGACCATTTTTGCGGTTGTAAAACGGGTTTGTTGGTGGGGTTGGATTGAGCGATGGGAAGGTAGTAGTGAAGATGGTAGATCGAGCTGGATGATGAGTTAATTCTGTCGAGGACTTGAGGGCTTTTATACATCTGATGCTGTCCAGGTGTCAGTGTCGACACTTACTGTAGTTTACCACGACGGCCAAGGACAAATGCCCCTAGGCCTGTCGATCCCCCACGTGCATGTGTTGAGATGTCGATCATGGCAACCCATCAGTAGTTGGCGCAGCAGTGCTAGTGATAGTAGATGCCAAATCACCATGTGCATAGCGCCGTCAGCCCGGTGGCTGGGTTGATATCAACCTTTGTTCTATGTAATTTACTCCACGTGTGTCACGCTTCATGGGACCGAAAGGAGATTTTCACGCTCTGCTCTCTGTAGGAGCAGTAAAAGTACTTGGATCAAAGCGTGTGGTTTTGCATTCAAGAAGTTCCTCAGAGCTCACACTGACTTTCATGACTCTTCTGTCTCTGACGTCTTCAGACAGTACCTTAGCCCGCGGGAGCAGATTCCGTAGACATTGTGATCTTCATGGAGGCTGAAATTAACACAAGCTAGCATGCAGAATCTTTGATAACTCAGCTGCACAATTCATCGCCGAGTACTCTTTGTGGACACAAACTAGGGCACTAACAAGGAGACCTTCGGATCCTTGCTCTCCCGCGCCTCGACACTGCACCGTGCACCACTCGTTGTCCAGCTCTGCGTACGCTCCCCTTGATTAGCGTCCGAATTCGTGATGCAACATAAAGATCTTGCCGGTTTTTTCGCCATGCCAAGCTGACACAGTACTCAACTTGGACCGAGCATTACCACACATGTGCATGCGTGCATCATAGCCTACAGATGGCGTGCTTCCCTCTGGTTGGCCGACCGGAATCGGGAACGCCACAAGGCACGTGTCGGAACACGGGGCTCGTATGTGGCTGTGAAGACGGGACGGGACGAGCCCGCTCGTCCTTTTGTTGCTGAACGCCGCAACGGAAGCTCTGGGACGAGATGTTGCTATCGCAAAGAGACACGGGTCGTGCTTTGATCAGTGGACTACGACGCCGAAGACACTGCAGCATTCTGGACCCTGAGGCCCAATGTCAAGATGATCCAGAGTGCCTGGTGAGGCTGATGGCGCATTATCCTATATGGTACGCCAAGACGAATCGTCAGGAGTTAAGCAATTGCTTTTGGAGAAACCCAGGTGGGTTGAAATTGCACTAAGATCGTAGCTTGGCGATGTAGCCGGGCGAATCAGACGACGTCCAGCAATGTGGCGAGATCGCACGCCTATACCATCGTGGCAGCGAGTCAGCCTCCTGTACCATCACCATTTACTGTGACACGTCTTCACATGTACTGAACGAATACGTACAAGCGGAAGAATCTAGCACATAGTGGAAAGCAGACGGTCTCCAGTCGGTCAAAAGTTCTGGATGCATCTCTCAGCCTCTTTTTTTCGCCGCCGGTGGCGAGACGGCCACCTGCAGCCCCCTTTTTTTCACAGTAGTGATACTTTTTGCGGACAAACGCATGCCCACTGGTACATACAGAGCGAGCTACTGGCCCGCCAGGGTCTGCTCGGTAGGGTCAGTTCGCGGCTGGCTCCCGCTCATTTCGGCAACTAAACGAGCCGCATGCTGTCATCATGTGTTCTCAGAAAAAGAAACTGGGGCGACAAAAGTAACGCAGCTTTGCCCTGATCGGATGGTGCCGAGGCCACTCAGCTTTGAACTAACAATAGTCGGCAGCGGATGCCGACAGCCAGCGAGGCTCGCATACTCTGAATACAAACAGATGAGTGATGGAAGCATGCCGAGGGTCTCGAATCACAGGTGGTTGAACAGCTAAGACGGCGACTGAACAAGCCTGATGCTTCGTCGTCGAATCAGACTTTTCCTTTGGTAGTATCCTACATTACTATTACCTAAACGAGTGCTGTGGTGGCGGTGACGGAACAACGGGGTCCTGCTGAACTTTCAACACTTGTTGCACGTGAATCGTAGAGTAGCACCATCTATGTAGCTTCGCAGAACTAGGTGTAGATGCGGCGTTGACGATATGCATTGAGATGCAGCCAGAGGCATCAAACAAGGACACGGAAGTCTGTTCCCGAAGCACATCCCCTAACCAACTTTGGAAGGTGTCACATGTTGTCGCTAGTTTGAAGCCCAGGTCTGAGATCCGGTACTTTTTCCAGTGCCAAGATGAGGGTTGTCTTGCCTACCCCAACTAAAACAGCCTTGAGTTTTTGCAGTTTCCGGATAGGGCATGTGAATCCAGAACAGCCTAGCTGCTGTATTTGCTTGTTGCATTTACTTGTTGTATTTAGTGAGTGAAACATGAAGGCGTCAACTGCTCGCTAGCCAAGCAAACTATACGCGCCAGTCTGTGCGGGACATACCGATCACACTGTAGTCTATTGAAAGCGACTGTATGGGCATAGTACAGATTTGATTGATGTTACGTTTGAGAAAATGATGTCATACTAGAGCAGAGTTACTCTAACTGACCAGCTCTATACGAGTGAACTATTGGAGCTTCACTGTTTGACATATCAGGATAACAGCCTCCTCTCTGAATATTGCAACTCGGCAGACTTTGATCGATGTAACATTGAACCACGCGTTTTGGGCATCCAAGTGAACGTTAGGTGAAGTCGATACTCTTGTACGGCCAGTCATTGCCGAGCCCAACCCTGGAAACAGCATCAATAGCTTTTTCGCTATCTGTTCCATTACCTGCACCTTTGACAATCACATCTTCTTCTGCTCTAGTATTCAGAGCAGCAACGTTGCAGGTAGTGACGGCTTCATTCTCTTGCCTTCTTGCCTGCAATGAACTCGTTTCCATACCCCATTCAGACATCATTCGCCACCCTTGATTTGCAAGGTAGCCATGCCGTATGCAATATGCCTAAGAAACGATATGTACTTTGCACCCCAGATGACGCTCCGCGTATCTGCATCTTGTCTCCGAAAGTGCATCGGTCGATTCCATTACTACTGGAATAGTAAAACAAAGTACCATCCCTATTAGAGCTTGTTTCTGCTGGTAGATGTGAGGAGTGATGGTTGGGAACTGGCAGTATAGCCAAGAGTTGTCCTCCATATTTCTCACAGTAAGTTTTACTGCATGAAAGTTGGAGCCGTTGCCCTGGTGCCAACTGATAAGATATGTATCTTGATCGAGTGGTTCTCCAGGCCTGGTCTCTGTCGCACTGTTGTGCATTTCGTCATGCCTGACGGCCTTGCTATCTTCAAAGGCTTTCGCGAGGGCTCAGCTAAGGAAGGGCGCGGAGATTACTCTCATGAAACAGAGCTGACTCTTTTGAGTCCCAGCAAAGCCTTAAAGTTGATTCTAATTACTTCCCTCGACCCTCTGATAGTCGGAAAGGTCCATGGAATTGTAGCAATTCTGATCAAAAGGCCTGTACTACGACAATGATATGACTGTCGATTTTGCTGTCGATATTTCAAAGGCCCCGGTCAGGGCTAGCTAGTATCGTGTCTCAGAGAATGAGTCCTACAAACATCACATCTAAATAACAAGGTGAAAATCCAAACCAGCACAAGGGTGTCTGCTTTGCCTAACCTAGCTACGGTAGAGAGATCTAGGTAGCCTAAGTAGTGTTTGAGAATGCTTAGTGATTCATGGGAATTTAAAGCGGCGACGCTGCGAGGAAGACACATGTTAGTGCCTGTTCGGTTGCGTTTTGC
>JALPSE010000025.1:72396-119302 GCA_030558545.1 Bipolaris gigantea
CCGCGGAAGTAAACAGGCCCTTAGTCTCCCGCTTTCCTCGTATCCAAATACGTGCACGATATTTTCTCGTATTCAAATACGCGCACCCTCTCACCTACAACTTCTTTTCTCCTTATTTACCCGCCAGATGTCATCTGCGCAATCCAACACAGCATCGCCTTCTTTGAATGAAGGCGAAAACACTGCCAAGAAGACAATAAGACGATCACACCGCAAATCGCGTGCTGGTTGTAAGAATTGCAAGGCGCGCCGCATCAAGGTACGACAAGCCTGAGGCCTTGCACACCCTGAATAAGGCCGATAAGCTCTGCAAAAGTAGAGATCAGTAACTTGAGAAGCTGCAGATGGTCTGCAGGAAGTGTTGGAGACCTGGCTCCTAATGCACTGGCTATCGTAAGAAGAAGTTGTTAACACAAACGTTTGTAGTGCGACGAGACGAGGCCAGGTTGCAGCGACTGTAAACATCGAAAAGTACGTTGCGACTTCACTGCACCAGCGGCTTCCTCGCCCAGGTATCATGAAGCAAGCAGCCTCAACTCCATCCCTGGAGAGCTGCCTGTATCCGAGATCGAGCTCACGTATCACTATGCAACATCAACCTGCTTCACCCTTTCAGCATGGCCCACTGGAGGCGTTTCACGGCAAAACCAAATGGCTGAAATCGGATTCAAGCACCCATACGTTCTGCACTTGATGCTTGCATTCGCAGCATTGCATCTGGCACACTACCGTCCGCACCGCAAGGAGGAATACACTGCGATGTCAGACCATCACTACGAGCGCGCTCTAGTTTTGGTTACACCACAGATTGCAAGCCTAACCCCTCAAAACTCTGATGCGATACTGCTTTCCGAACAACTGGTATGTTTTATCAGCTGGGGCCGAGGTCCGCAACCTGGGGAATACCTTGCCTTTGGACGGGATAAGAAATCAGATTGGTTGGTCATGTTCCGCGGCATTCGAGCAACCTCCTCAAACTTTCGACTTTTGGGATCCGACAGGACAAGTGCAGCTGCAGCAAATGGGATTTTACCCCCGTTGCCAGCCTTGGACATACCCGAAGAATACGAGAAGCAGCTTGACAACCTGATGGAACTTGTGAACTCTATATCAAAAGACAGGCATGGTTGCAGGGAAGATGTCGAGGCTGTCAATATCCTCCGGGAGGTGTACGACAACCGGTATCGAAATGGAGAGGGTGAGTATCACGTGTCTTTTGGGTGGCTTTACCGCGTGACCGACGACTTTCTTGAGCGGCTGCAGCAGCGTGACCCCATCCCAATGATAATCTATGCACACTTTGTGGTCCTGGTGCGTATTCTCGAACAGTTTTGGTACATGCAAGGATGGACGCATCATATCATGAGCGGAATCTGGGACCTGCTGCCTATGGAATATAGAGCTTGGTTGGACTGGCCCATCAAGAGGACCGGTTGGGTCAAACCCTAACATGGCCGACATATAATTTGAAGCCTATTTCCCAAATGCATAGTCTTGAACATGCAACAATACTGTGGGCGACATCGTCTTCCATCCGGCCAATCTGCTCCATAGATGGCAAACCCCCCAGTCTTGGGCTTACTTGCTGAAGGTCATCTCGCTGAGAAACAGCGCAATTTCACACATAGATGCGAGATGACTGTCAGACCCTCACAATTGTGATTGAGGAGACATAGCAGGCCCTTCGACTGTACGAGATGAAAGCTCTCTAAACTTAATCAACTTTGCTAGTATTGGCGTATCTAACTTCAAAGCATGAGCCGTCCCTACATTGTTAGGTGTCATGCTTTTTTTTCGAGACGGACAGTCTCGACCTATCCACTCATTGGGGGTTCCTACTGCAACAACAAAAGCGCTATTGGTAGACCTGTTAACGATCAGTTGGTATTACAACCTGAGTTCATCCCGACTACCAAATTCATTGTTGAGCTGTGATTGTGCCTTTTCTCTCTCGATCTTTTGCCTTGAGTAAACATGGAACGTCAAGCAGGGATCTTGTTCGACGACAGCCCAGCTCCACCGCGCCGCGCGGCCCAAAAAAGGCCCAGTGTATCACACAATAGTATCCTCGAACTCAATAGCTACATGCATGCGGCAGATCTAAGCGTATCCGAGTGACCGTCTTGGATGGCAGCGGGTCTCCTACCATAGTCACCAATCATAATCACACTAAAATTTTTAACTAGCTAAAAGACTAGCTTGCTTGATCTCCTGTGTTTAAGCCCACCTACCTCGACGCTGTGCGAATTCTACTATTTTCTTACTACCACAAATGCTTCCAATATCCAAAGAGAAAAGAAAAGAAAAGGCCTGATCGCTCGCACAGCACTACTACGCGTGAGCTAAACAGTCTTTTCCCCATTCTCGTCAACTTCGCATTTGTCGAAAATGCCCAGCAAACAAACAAGATGGATCCCACCCCCGTCGCTGCCCGTGGACAAGCCGGCTTTGATCCTTTTTCCATACAACCCTTCACGTGGCGCTGGATACGCATATACGGCCATGTTTGGGAGGACGGCTATAGCATACATCATCCTCGCGTTCATGTGTCGGAGCTGGTATTTCATCCCCTTCATCCCCGGATGCGTTAGCTAGGCCGAACCCCCAGAAACAAACTCCTTCTTCCCCCCCCTCCTCGCCGCAACCGTCTACATGGCGCTCGGCTGCCGAGCACGGAAGCTCGGCGCAGACGACTACTGTCTCATGCGCTCGGCCTGGATTTCCAAAACCTACATTGTAATCGACATTGCGAGCTTCGGGTGCCAAAATGGCTGGGTCCGCGGCGCGGGGGATGGGAAGATTGTGGAGATTGGGCTTGCGGTTCAAGTGCTGGCGTTTGGCTTGTTGCTTGTTATTGGTTGGTGTGCTGCATATGCGGCTGAGCGGTAGTTTGTTCAGTGTGTCTGAAGGACCGCGTATGGATTAGAGGTAGGTATTGCCGTGCTCATTTTATGCATCCCTTATTTTATCACGTTGTGATGAATTTTGTTCGTGGTTTCCACAGTTGAGGATTAACACCGACAAACGAATTGCGACAAGGGTATTTAATTTTTGGACAGTGTACCGGCATCGCTTCTGTCGCTTTCTTTATTTTTTATCCTTTTTATTTCATTCCAAAAAGCAAACAGCCAAGGACACGTACATGTGTGGAGGGCTTGAGCCGCTTTTATTATTTCTATAAATACCAGTGTACATCCAGGAACTGGCTATGCTGGTCCCTAACCTCGGTTGAAGAGGCAACGTTCTTCCAAAAAAAAGGAAGAACAGAGAAGCGAGTGTTTCTAGACCAATATGGCCGGCGTGCTATCATGGTCGTCATGGGTCATCATCATCTTCGTCGTCGTTCATCGTCGCTTCAAACATACCTCAGGCTGTCCCCGATATTACTACATCTTGGGATATCTTTCTCTTTCTCTTTTGTCCTCCACCTATGCATGTGATGCGTACATTTCACCCTCAAAAAAAATGCTGGTAAAGGCCAATTCCCACCTTGCCCGCATGCGTCTTCGATAGACTCCCCGGGTTCAAATACTTATTTAGAAATATCATCACCCCAAACACTCTTTGCAATCTCAACATTAAGTCTAACCTTAGCCCACTGCTCTTCCTCCGTCAGCTCGTTACCCTCGGCGGTCGAACTGAATCCACACTGGTGGCTCACACACAGCTGGTCAAGACCCTTTGGCGTAATCTTGGCTGCCTCGTGCAACCTCTTGATGATCTCGTCCTTGTCATCAAGTGTGTTCTTCTTGCTCGACATGACGCCGAGGACCACGACCTTGTGCTCTGGGAGATGACGCAGAGGGCTAAAGTCGCCGGAGCGCGCGTCGTCGTACTCGAGGAAGTAAGCATCGACGTTGAGTTCTTTGAAGAGGACTTGGGCGACGGGTTCGTAGCCACCGGAAGCGAACCACCTGGAGCGGTAGTTACCACGGCAGAGATGGATGCCAATCTTCATATCGGCGGGCCTCTTCTCAATGGCCTTGTTGATGAGCTCGGCGTACTTGCGCGGCAGGGTGCTAAGGTCCTCGCTGCGCTCAGTTTCGGCGGCCTTGCGCATGTCTGGGTCGCACAGGTAGGCAAGATTTGTGTCGTCGAGCTGGACGAAGCGGCAGCCGGCCTGGTAGAGGGAGTCGAGCTCCTCCTGGTAGACGCGTGCGAGGTCGTCGAAGAAAACGTCGAGGTCAGGGTAGGCAGAGATGTCGATGGAGGCACGGCCACCACGGAAGTGCACCATTGTAGGCGAAGGAATGCAGACCTTTGTTGTGGCCTTGCTGCCATTGTTCTCAATGGCCTGCTCAAGGAACTTGAAGTCGTCGACCTGGATAGCTTTGGGGTGGCCGAGCTTGCCGGTTACGACGAGGGTTGGCGGGGAGAAGCCGTCCTTGTGCCTGATATTTCCAACCTGGCCCCTCTCCTCGATACCGGCGACGTTCTTGAGGAAGTCGAGGTGGAAGTATGCGCGGCGGAACTCACCATCGGTGATGGAAAGTAGGCCACTGTCTATTTGCTGCTTTGCAACACGGGCAATGTGCTCGTCTTCGACTTTGCTCAGTTCCTCGGCTGTGATTTCGCCATTGGCGACTTTTTTGCGCGCCTCGAGGACGGCCTTGGGGCGAAGGAAGGAGCCAACGTGGTCGGCGCGGTATACACCAGTGGGAAGAGGCATGGTAATTGATGTTTTGGCGGAGAGCGTGGTGTAGTGGGAAAAGAGGCGGGACTGCTAGGAATTTAAGCAAATCCGACGGAATGCAAGAGCCGAAGATTCATAAAAGGTCTCTTCCGTCGTACCGTATGATGAATCCATTGCCAATACCAAACCTGAGGCTGCCCCACCACGGCAGTTGTTAGAGCCAGGCTAGGACATAGATTCCCGGCCCCCAGCAAAAGCCCTCGCAACAATGACACTCCGAGTTGTAGCCGCCTGTTCCATATACTGCTCGCCAGGCGTGTAAGATTGGCGCAGAAGCTGCTCGCATACACATGGCCGGAATGCCGCTTCTCTTCCATGGTGAATGCAGTGAGTTGGCATGCTGATCCCCGGTTCCTGCGGCTCATCATGGCTGGTGGGTACATGCCGTTTGGTGGGGTACATGCAGGCCCACCACGTCCCCCGCGGCTCATCGGCCTTACTAGCCTTCTGCGGCTGACACACGGGTCACGTGCTTCTGGGCCAAGAATACATCCTCCTGTGCATGGCAGATATACTATTATAATTGGGTATACTAATACATGGATGAGAACACAACCTTGCCACAAAAGCCAGTCACGCGCTATGCAGCCTTCACCAGCTTTGCTTCCAAGAGCTCGCCAAACTGCCCCTCCCATAAGCCATCCTCTTCGTCGTCACTCTCCATCAGCAGCGCATCAGCCGCATTGTAGACTCGATTGCCTTTGCCGTCAAACTTCTTCTCCTTCTTGACCAGGTCGCGCGCTGCAATCCTCAATTGGATTGTTCCTGCGCCAGGCCCCGAGTCCCCTTCGTGCTCCACCGTCGCCGTCTTGAACCCACTAATTTCAGGTGTGACGGTGATAGGGTTAACGGTGAAGAACTTGCATGCAATGACCGCACCCTTCTTCATGTCCGCTGCCGTAACATCAGGCAAAGCACTCATGTCCTCGGGCAGTGGTGCCATATCCATTTGCGCGGCCGTCGCAAGGTCATGTGGAAGCTGATCCTCAATCGCTGCATCTATAATCTCCAACTCATTGTTGGCCGCAGGAGCATCGTCATAGTCTAGAATGGTCTTCTCTTTCTCGTCTTCCTCCTCTACTGCATACGTCTGCTGTGGTGCATGATTCTGCTTCTGCTTCTTCTTCTTCTGTTTCTCCTTAGCCGCCTTCTCCCTCATCGCCTTACTAGCAGGATCCCAGTGCTGCTCAAATGGAAACGGCGGAGCGCTAAGCTCAAACTCCTCATCCCAACACTCAAAAGCAGACAAATTGATGCGTGACTTCCAGAAATCAGGATCTGATGCCCCCTCAGGCTCCGCGACTTCATCCACGGCTGCTTTGTTTCTTCCCTTTCTAACCACTGGTGCTGCCTGTCGAGCAAGTATCCGGCCAATTGCAGCAGTGTCTGGCCGTAGCCTTCTGGAACCGACGACTTTCTCAGCGGGGACTTCGTCTACTGGTGTTGTCTGTGGTTGCACCGAATCAACTAATGGCACAGGTCCAGACAATGTGTCTCCAAACTTTGCCATCAGCTCTTGTTTTCTTTGTTCAAGTTGCAAAGCATCTTCAGCTGCCAGAATCTCGTCATCTAGACGTTTCCTCTTGCCCTGGGATCTTCCAAAGGGCTGTGTGCTAGGAGAGACCTCTTCTGCTTCAGGCTGGCCAAAGTTGCCTTCCTCATAGTTCTTCAGGTCGCTCAGTCCCGCATCCTCGGGGAGCACACCAGACACTATCAAACGGCGGAGACGATTTACTCTGGTGCGTCGAGAGTTTCGGACCTTTGTGGCTTTGAGTCCCTGGCCTGGAGGAACGTGCTTTGTTGGTGTAGTCTTGCGGCCATCCTTGGACGAGAAGACGTCAGGGGGAGCGCTTGCGTCGCTGTCATCGGAGTCGGAGTCGGAGTTACTCGTCGTATCTGAGTCTGACTCTGAGTCTGACCTTGAATCTGACGTGTCTGAGGCGCTCGATGAACTGCCGGGCTTGGCAGCCAAGTCCGAATCTGAATCTGAGTCGTCTTCTGAATCTTCGGCAGAAGAGGCGGATTCGTCGCCATCTCCTGGCACAAAGTCGTCATCTTCCTCACTATCATCTGATTCATCAGTCTCTGGCATCTCAAAGTGTACCGTCTTGGACTTTCTCTCGGACTTGTTCACACCACTCCTAGAGACTGTATGGCCGTTCAGAAGCGGAAGAGACTCTTCTTCTTCTTCTCCTTCGCCATGTTCCATCAGCAAAGCTGTGGCTCCTGGCTCTTCCTCTGCTTCTCCATCGTCGAGTCGGCGTCGCTTGCGTGGGGGTATGCGAACGGGCGGCCGGTTTGGCTGTCGCAGGTAGGGTCGACCGAAAGGAATGCCATCGACAAGGTGTTGGCCTCCGTCGGATATCTGGTCGCGGCCAGTGAGGGTGCGCGCGCGTATTTCCGCTGTCATGAGCGGTCGGATGCTAGAGTCGACTTGTAAGCATACAGCAGCACGGTTAGCATAATGCTACCTACGAAACATGGTCGTCTTCCTTGAGCGCATTGGTAACAGGCATAAAGTGAAGGCACTCGAAGCCGCCCACCTCAACGACATAATGCTCCAGGCCCCAGTGCTCAGCCTCTAGTGGGATAATATGGTTGATATCCTCCAGCAAACGCGTAATGGTGTATGCCTGTGTACTGTTGGTTTCGGCAACGCTCCAGAGGATGTTGGCGGCGGGCAGACCGTTCCTCTGCACCGTCAATCGAAGCCTCATCTCGGCACGTCAAGTTGCATGTGGTTTGCGACAAGCCCAAGTCATCTGCATCGCGAACTTTTGGACATGGCGCCGCGACCAATGGCGATCTATGCGCGTCTCACTAGCACGATTTGGTATTAGCGCGTCTCTGTCGGTCGATCGTTCACCGTGACATTCATCCCGCATGACGCAATTGTATGGATTTTACCGGATCGAAGACGGTTCATACTCTTGTTCGCGCATTTTCTACCACTCTCACCTCACTTCAGATACAGTTTGAACAGCAACAAGAACTCACCATGCCAGTTGGTAAACCAATCAATACTCTCAAGGGCTCCTGGAAGCGTGTCTTGAACGATGAGCGATTGCGCCGCTCTTCTCAAGTACTTTCAGTTGTCGAATCAAACGTCTGCATCTTTGGTGGTGAGGTCAAGCCTCGGGAGCCTATAGATGACAAGGTTGATGTGATCTCCCTCGAGTCCAGTATGCCCCTCACCTGAACAGGCCATCAAGGTAGGTGGTACATGGCTAAAACGGGAACAGATGCTACAAACCTGGAAACAAAGTCAACCTCCTCAGCACCCAGCCCAAGGGTTGGAAGCGCATCAGCTGTTCTCCATGGAAAAATGCACTTGTTCTCTGGACGCGGGGGTATTGACATGGCACCTATAGAGGAACAAGGCGCAGTGTGGTGCTATGACCCCGCAAGCTCATTATGGACAAAGATCGCCCCAGCTGATTCATCAGCACCCTATCCACCAGCACGCAGCTATCATTGCTCCGCTAGTGATGGCAAGGAGACCTTCTTCCTCCATGCCGGATGTCCTACAGAGGGGCGCCTCTCCGACCTGTGGATGTTCAACATCAGCAGCCGCACATGGACACAAGCGCCAGATGCACCCGGCTCGCAGCGCGGAGGCGCTTCCATGGCCTACCACGATGGCAAACTCTACAGAATGAATGGTTTTGATGGTAACACTGAACAGGGTGGCAGCATCGACGTATTCGACATTACAAACAGCACATGGTCCACCGATACCTTTGAAGCTGATGGCTACAACGGACCCCAAGCTCGTAGTGTCTGTGTTCTTCTACCAATCCGGCTCGCTCACAAGGACAAGCTTCTCACGCTCTTTGGCGAACACGACCCTTCATCACTGGGTCATGCTGGAGCAGGCAAGATGCTAAGCGATGTTTGGATCTACGATATCACCGAAAAATGGTGGACGCAGCTTCAACCCGAAGGCAGTGACGGCGTGCCTGACCCGCGTGGATGGTTTGATGCTGATGTTGTCAAGGCTAAGAGCGGCAATGATAGCATTGTCATTCATGGTGGATTGGGTGAGAACAATGAACGGTTGACAGATCTGTGGCAACTTGTATTTTAACCCACACATCCTAAAGTATCGATCAAAATATAGTATAAACCTGATTTCAACGCATGATTATCAGGCTCCTCATCCTAATCCATATATTGAATGTTGTCCGTTTAAGAATATAGTACATAGTAATTTCTGCTAACGATATACATATTCTGTATATAGTCAGACGGAAGTTGCTGTGATTCCTTGGCCTGTACGTATACAGGTATGCCACGCCCGAAGCTGCTTCACACTACGATGTTATTTTTGGTGCATGAAAGCTGCGATGCGTACGTTTTGATTTCCGTGGAAATTTCAGTTAGTTGAACCAACCCAGACATCGGCCTTATTTCTTCTAGTATCCCTAAAGTCATTCTTGCTTGTATTCAACTTTTGCCACGCATTCTAGACGCTGCACAATACGCTCGTGGTACAAAAGCCATTACCCCGGGTGCGACACCAAATACGGAATCACGACAAAACCCGAACATTTTTATAGAGCAGACGCCTGATGTCATCGGGCTTACACTGATTGCTCCCAAAGACGGATATAAGTACACGTCCATGACGTGGACATGGGACTCGTACGAAGTTACACCCCGCACCTGCTATCCGCCCCCATTGTTTGCGTCATTGTTTCCCCGCATAACAACAACTAGAATCATTTTAAAATCAACCGGCGAATGCCGTAACATACCTCGTGCTCAATATCGCGAGCCGTTTCTTGAACAACAACCAACTCCTCATCGCTGACTTGGAGCAGTGAAAATGCATTTGTTGGTTCTTGTAGGTGCAGCTGCTGTTGCGCTCATAGCACGCATCTTATTCCCATTCCTGAAAACGTTCTTCTCGCCCCTACGTAACGTGCCGGGCCCATTTCTTGCCCGTTTCACTGATCTTTGGTATCTTTGGCGAGTCCGAAAAGGTCGGTTTGAGTGGGAGAATATCGAGTTGCATCGAAAACATGGTAAGTCGCGCCTTTTTGGCACATATGAGCGGATTACTTTTGCCAAATGGGACATGCACAAGAGAACACAATCCTTACATTCTCATTTCAGGCGAGATTGTCCGTTACGGGCCCAACCGGTATTCCCTCTCTTCAATGTCGGCACAGAAAACCATCTACGGCCACGGCTCAAAGTACTCGAAATCATCGTGGTACGCGACATGGACCAACCCAAAGCCATCAGAGTGGTCTCTTTTTGCAGATGCTTCGATCCAGCGCCATAGTAAGAACCGCCGACAGTACCAAAGCACCTACAGCATGTCCTCGCTCGTCACCTACGAGCCATATGTGGACGAGTGTGCGGACCTCTTTAGTCAGCGCCTTGGAGAACTCGCCAGTGCTGGCGCATACGCAAATTTAGGGCATTGGATGCAGTGCTACGCATTCGACGTCATTGGCTTGATAACCTACTCGAAAAGATTCGGATTTCTAGATAGAGGCGAGGATATTGGTGACGTAATAGAAGCCTTGGAGGACCATATGCAATATGCGACTTTAATTGGAATTTTCTCCTGGCTGCACAAATACCTCTTTCCCATTCGCAATTGGCTGGCAGGTCCGACAGGAACAGGGCGAGCATATGTGGCGAAGTTTACTCGAAATCGCATCGCGGAGCATCAGGCGGAGGGGAAAAAGGGGATACCAGTGGACGGAGCTGAGAAAGGGACAACGAGCATGGACTTTTTGACAAAGTTCTTCATGAAGAATGCTGACGCTCCCGAGTCTTTTACCATGTACCACATTGCCACAGGGTGCGTGTCGAACATGGTGGCTGGCTCGGATACTACGGCCATTACTCTCTCTGCTATTCTATACTACCTGCTTAAGAACCCTCATACGCTTGAGACACTGCGACACGAGGTGGATGAGCGCCAGCGACAAGGCCGAAACAGCCACTTTATTACATTCAAGGAGAGCCAGGAGATGCCCTATCTCCAGGCGGTGATGAAGGAGGCACTGAGAATGCATCCTGCCACTGGCCTCCCACTGGAGCGTGTAGTGCCAGCTGGCGGAGCAGAGATATGCAATGTGTTCTTTCCTGAAGGCGTAAGTTGCCGTGCTGTTGTAAAATGGCCAGCTTGAAAGATGTATGCATGCAGCTACTGATCAACTTGTGTTAGACTATTGTCGGAATCAACTCCTGGGTTGCACATCGCGATAGCACAATCTTTGGTCCAGACGCACACCAATTTAGACCCGAGCGCTGGCTTGTTGGCGATAAAGAGAGGCTCGCTGTCATGGAGCGAAACTGGATGCCGGTATGTCATGGATTCATCCTCTATCCGTCGATGGCGACTACTGCCTCAATTCGCTCATCGCCAATTGGCGTGCATCCTTGTATCCTTGCTGCACCTACCCAATCCTGTACCTCGGGCATCATTTACTGACTCAGATGCGTGCTGCACAGTTTGGCCTCGGAGCAAGAACCTGCATCGGAAGACACATATCGTTTCTGGAAATGTCCAAGTTAATCCCCATGCTCGTTCGCGACTTTGACTTTACGCTAGCTAGCCACCTACAAGCGGCTAATCAGGAGTGGGAGACGACAAACCACTGGCTCGTCAAGCCGCGCGACTTCCAGGTCAAGGTTACGGCTAGACGGCACAATCAGCAGTGATTGACATGGGGATAGTGGAAAGAAGCGGTGGGACAAGGCAACACCGCATTCGTCACGGGTAGTCGGGTTTCCAGATTGCACATCATACCAAATGCGTATAGTAAATTGATGTCGGTCCCTAATTCTTTTTTTTCTTCGATGGGAAAAACGTGCCGTGTCTGTCACCCTCTCAACAGAGACGTAGACGTGACAGTAATTGTGGCGACCGCTTCGGCAGCTAGTCCTTCGGAATGCGCGATTTGGCACCGTTCACAAACGGGCGGAGAAACATGGGCATCATAGATAACAGCGCCTTCCTCGGGTGTGTATTTTCTGTTGATTTGGCCCTAAAAAAAGCCTGATATCGCGTCGTACATGGTAGCTGTGTAATGTGGCACGGGGGATTTCCAGATAACGGCCTGGCATGGCTTGCGCTCCCCGCCGTAGTAATGCATGCATGCATGTATTACAACCCCTGTGCGTATCGCTATCGTACGTACGTTGAAGCTAGGCCCCAATCCCCGTTCAAACCGCATACACGGCATCAGTAAAGCAAGGTATTGTTAGAAACACGGAGATGATCGCTTTCTTCTTTCCGCCTTTGTTTTTTTTTTTGCAACAACCAAACATTTCCCCCCCCTAATGCCCCAGGCGGCAGCCAGGCAGGGGGGGGTGGGGTGGTATGTGTGGTCTTGGGAAAAGCAAAAAACAGGCAAATGGTAAAAGGATCAGGGAGAGTCAGTCATCGAACTGGCGCGCGGCGATTTTTTTCTTTCACGTGCTTTGCGTTGGTTGTTTCTTTTTTTACGATGGGGGTGCGCGGTTCTGGGACTCGTGTGTGTGTGTGTGTGTCGTAGCTTGCCGTTCTACGAGTGGGCTGTAAAGAAACACGCTGTGCTACACCTGCGTTTGCCAATTTATCGATTTCTCCCCGGCACCATGCAGGTTCTTTGATACAACGTTTGCTGGGGGGGTTGGGTTCAGACCACGGAGCGAACGAGCGGGCGAGGAGCAAGGGGGGTTGCAACACCTGTACGCCAAGGGTGTTATGGTACGATGAATTATTTGCTATGACGCGCATATCTCTAATTTGATGGCGGCAGACCGTTGGGAGAGAGTGGTGGTGATTGGAAGGGTGTCTGCACAGTGGTGTGCTGTTCCACAACCTATCACTAGCTTTGCGGTAGCCGTGTTGGGGGTCGCTATGACTGACTTACTGGTTGACGGGCGCCCTTACATATGCATGACACGCTGTCGCGCGCGCAGAACACCCCTTTTGTATCGTCATTTGTGGCGTATCAGACCGTCGTCTGCGGAGGGGGGGTGACGAAGTTCGTTGAAAGGGGGGGGGGCTCGTCAGATTAGGAAAACCATAAAGAAACAAACACCAGGAATTTTGCTGGTACACTAGTCAGTGCGGTGAAACGGCGAGGTAGGGACATACTCATCTCCCTATTGTCTTCTCTGTCTCTCCCTTCAGGTCCTGTAATAAGCAGAATGCACAGTGAAGGCCTAAAACAAAGCCACAGACGCGGTACCGTATGGAAAAAGGTACCGGGCCGGGAGTAGTGTGGATGAGGTGGGCGAGAAAGGAAAACAGCAAAGTCGGTACTTGGAACTAGTAAGTTCAGATGCGCAAATTCGGCAACGATGCCGACTGATGCCGTAGAATTCTCCAAACAAAACAAAACAAATCCTCCGTGCACACGCCGCATCGTATCCCGCAAGGAGGCAAGCCCATCCGCAATCCCGCGTCCAAACAAGCAAAGAACTGCAAAAACTGCCCGGTTGAAACGGCCCACCCACCACCACCACAACAACCATCACGCAACATGCACACTGCACTGCACTCATCCCACGGCGCATCCCCTGTCGCCAACCCTCGGAACCCTGTCCGTCTGACCCGCCCAACTCCCCATCCCCCTGTCCATCTCCCCACGCTACCACCAACGCCATCCTAACCCAACCACGCCCGTATCCGCGCTGTGCCGACCCATCCGCGTTTCGACTACCGGATTCGTATTTGCGCTGTGCGTACAAGCTTTCCACCCGCCTTGCTCGCGAGCCGAGCTAGAAACGAGGGCGAAGCGTCCATGTCTTGAAGGCGCCGAGAACGCAAAAAAAGAAAAGAAAAGGAAGAGATCAAGCCGAGGATGCGAAGGGCTGGAGGGCGCGCTAAGGGGCAACGGCCGATACCGACTGCGCTGATTGCGTGTTTTCCCCTGTTGCCAGTAGCGTCTGTCGAGCCTTTTGTTCATTTCTTTGAAAAAGGGTTGCATGTAGGTAGATGTGTGTGTGTGTTTGACTACACTACTACGTGGGAAATGTACGTGGAAGGCTGAGGGTATCGAGTGCGGAATCGGGGCATGCGAGAGAGAGAGCGCCATAGATGCGAACAACGCCACACCGCTGCGACTAATTTCCAGATAGATTTGTTCGCAGAGGGATTTGAAATGTTGGAGGACTGGCGAGTATGTGGCCCGGGAAGGAGCGGATGAGGTGAGCGAAAAGGTTGTGCGGGTGGGGGGTGTGTGTGTGCATGTGTGGGTAGGAAAATAGAGTGTGGTACAGCGAGATAATGCACATGGGGAGTGGGGGTGGGGGTCCGAGCAAGGTTTGGTACAAAGGAGCTAGGCTCGCCATGTGCTGCCCTTGCGATTGCGGTGGGGGCAAGCAAAGTGGGTGCAGCGGATATAGTGGATACGGTGGATACAGTGGATGCGGGCGGAAGGGCTAACACGCTCGATTCGGATGGGTTTATCGGTTTCGCACTCGGAAGAGGGCATGTAGTCGAGCGTGCCATGCGGAATTGGGCGAATCAAGGAGACGTACCTTGGCTGGATTGAGAAGACGCACGAGCGAGTAAGGTGCGCGTTTTTTTTTGGTACGAGTCCCAAAGTGCCCTTCTAGATGTAGCATGGAAGCCCATCGTCTTGCCACAGAGGCGCTGTGAATGACGAGATGGGAGAATCTCTGCTTCTTTTGTCAATTTTTGCGTGTGGCCTTCACAGCTGTTCCGAAGACCTACAATGCACTGCCGGCACTTTCAAACTAGCCGAGGTGGACCATGCGATTAGGCAAGGCCATCACCACAAGCCTTGTTGCCAGCAGCAATCCCGTGTCAGACGCCATGTGTGACCAGGTAGAAACAAAACAACAAGGAACGGGAAAGGTTCCGTACAAAGGCCGCAAAGGGCAAGTGAAAGGTTGGCGAGCTTTGGAGAATGAACATGGATTAAAATGTAATTCTACAACTCAGTTTTTGGGCTTACCTCGCTTGTAAGAAAATGTGTATCGTGCGTTTCAAGTGTGCCCAGCAGACAAGACGCGCCTAATGCGCCTCTATCATCCCAGTGTGCGATCAACGTCTAACGTGCCGTTATGTGCCAACTACACCACCCCCCCCCCAAAAAAAAACAAAAAAGTAAGCAGAACAGCCGTTCAGTAGTGTGAAAAAAAGACATGGGTGCACGTGAACCCGTGCAGATCGAAAGTGGTCAAAGATGCACAAGCCACGTCTAGCACTTGCCGGCTTGCCACATTTTGACGGATTTGACAGTCATACCGCGATCGGCACCCTCGCCCCAAGTTGGGAGCCACTCATCCTTGGCTGTCGTGCTTGTTAGTGTTTGTTCGTAGAAAATGATGGGGATATGTGGAAAACGTACCGTTCCAAAAGTCCCTAGGAGCAAAGTCGCTGCCGTCAACCCATGGCTTGTTGCCCTCACCGTCAAAGAACCAACCGTTCTGCGCACCGACAGCGACGTTGAGAATGAGGTAGAACTTCTGATCGAATGGCGCATCAAGGCCACCCTTGATCCACGGGTTTTCCACAAGAGTGCCGTTGGCAGTAGTGACGCCGTTGAAGCCGCCCTTGTTCCAGAGCTGACTTTTCTCGGTGAACTTGTAGTACATGACCTGCTTGAGACGCGAGTCGAGGAACAGGAATAGGTACTTCTCGGTCCACTCGAGACCGAAAGTGTGGTAGGTTGAGGCAAAGGTTTGGCGGCGGAAGAAAGAATTGCCGTGGGTGTTGATGTAGCCGTCGTGCTTGGAGTCGGGGCCCCAGTGAAGAGTCGAGGACATGAAGTCGTTACCTTCGGGGTAGGGCCATGCGTTTCCGCGGAACTCAGCAATGTCGATCTCTCCGCTGCGGGGCCATTCGCCATAAACATTTTCTTCAGGCATCATCCCTAGACATCAGTGTTAGTAGCCGACTGGCATCATGGCACACGTCTCCTATGCAACGTACAGATGGCGGGCCACAACCAGTCACCCTTTGAGGTCTTGGCGACAACCTCGACACGACCGTACTTGATGGATTTCTTTCCCTTGGTAGTCATGCGTGCGGAACGGACAGGAGGAATGATGGCACCCGTCGTCACGTTGGATATGATACTGCAGGACCTGTAGTCGGTCGAGGTGCAGGACCCGTCACCGCCTGCCTCGGTGATGTTGAGCGTGTAGCCATCGACAAGCTGCTCTGCAGTGATGCCCGTGGACTCGATCGTCAGAGTCGGGACAATGTGGAGGCCCTCGGCGTCAACATAGCTATTCTTTGGGTCGTCGGTTGTCCAGTCGAACTCGCCGTTTCCGTAACCACCAGTCTAAGGGTGGGTGGTTAGTTTGGCGAAAGCGGAATGTGGACATGGTTGCTTACCTGAATCTCGTAGCCCCAGTTGGCAGGATCAATCTTTTCAAAGTTGTCATCCATGATGAGACATCCTTCGGGAACCCTGGCTTCATCGACACCTGTGTATGCAATGTAGCCGGAGAGACCCAAGCCGAGGACTATGCAGGTGAAGGTGATCCAGTTGCCAATCTTGGTGCGCTTTATCCTCGGGTCATCCTTCCATGGCAGCTCGCGCCTGGAATGCTGGTCAGTCTGTGCAAAAAGATTGAAGCGGGCATATGGGCAACATACTCTCCCCGTAGTCTGTAGCTCTTGAAGGGCCGTGGTTGTTTCCGCAGTTCAGCATTGCCAACTGCGAAGGAGAGGTTGGAGGGGTTCCTGGGCAGGTGGCTGCCAGCTGCTAATTGATCGGGACGTCTTTGTGTCATGCCAGCGGGAATGCTTGGGACATCTAATGATTGGGCCTCGGGTGCCGGGGCATCAGCCTCGGGCGCCTTCTTGTTACGCTTGAAGAAGGGAGGCATATTTGCGCAGAGGAGGGCAAGGAGTAGTGAGTGTGGAGTGCAAAAGTCCAACAAGGGCTCGAGTGGTGAGCGGGCCGGGACGAGGGGGTTTATTGCCGAATCCAACTCCAAGAGAGGATAGGTGATTGAACAATCGAGGCCGCAGCGGGAGATGCTGTTGGCACAAGTATCAATACCTCAGCCAGGCGGTCTGGCTTTTTTGCGGCTCAAAACAATCGATAGCAGTCTGGCTGGGCGGTCGTCGGGATGAGCAAAGTCTGACGGCTCTACCAGTCTAGATTTAGAACATTCGACACGTTCGCCAGCACGACTTGGCCCAGCCGACCTGATGGTTTCTGCATGCGCAAGGGGCAGGACGTGGGCTGTGGCTTGATACCAGGGCACAAAGTAGACTAGGCCTCGCCTAGATGCAGGTACCTAGGGTACTGCCGCTAAGATAAGCACGCGGCTAGTGTGATAGCCTTGCAGTCATCAGTCCAGGGATGTGCCGCCACGACACGTTTAGCGAAGCGACAGAGACTGCGCCGCCCGTGCTAGGCCCGAGGCTGAACGTCCTCCATGGCGGCACACAAGTCGCACGCCACGACGTATTCTTTCTCTTCATAGTTCGTGCCTAGACTTAGCGCCCGGTCGATCTCGTCGCAGTGCCGCGCGACTCATACCCATACCGTTCTCTGCCTTCCCCTCCCCCCTGCGAGTAGATCGGGGTGGAGCTCCACCACTCTCTGGGACCGATACTAGTAGAGAGACATCCCTCTACAAACCCGCATGCCGTCGATACGATGCCCTCCCCCCTTCCCGTATCTGCAAGCTGGTGGCCGGAATCCTGCAGCTCGGACGCTGGCCCATCTTTGTCCATTGACTTATCTGTAGGCCGGCTAAACACCACGCTACCGTCATGGTGCGTCGCACCTGGACAACTCCACCCCTACCCTCTGACTCTGTCGAATAGAACTTGGCCTGGCTCAAAAATAGCCCGGGTGGGCATGGCGTCATGCAACAACCTCAAGGTTCGAGACAAACGGTCTGCGACGTGTGGCTGCCCAGTGGCGAGCTGCTTGGTGTGCTGGACAGATGCCTTCAATCTAACCAGGCCATGATGTCAACCTTAACGGGACATCCGCCAGGGTCCTTATCGCTGGGAGCGGGTGGCCATGCGTAGTCAAGGATATCGTCTACCGCCTTGGACCTGTGCTGTCAAGCTACACCACGTTTCGGAAAGATAAACGAACGATAAAGGCAATTCGCAGGGTCCTAGGCCCGCGTCAGTTCAAAGCAACATGTATCATTGTTTACACTCACCCAGCAATCCACACGTGGCCCACTCCTCGGTCTTGGCCTGCAGAAACTTATCAGGATTTTGGCGTGGGTTACTAACCACCTCGGACGGTTTTGGACGCCAGGCGCCCGGTTTGGCCACGGTCAAAGCATCTGCAAGACGTCCCACCCTCCACCTTTTCCTTAGTCGCCGTCAAGCTGAGGCTGGCTGGTAGATGGCGCTACCCAGTGCCGACGACTATAGTGGCCCTTTGCAAAAAGTAAATTCTCCTCGTCGGGACAAACGTCAACAGCAGCGGCATAGCTAACGTTTAGCCGCCATTTTGCTACCTCAGGCACAAGCGTCGGAGATGTCAGCGATCATGAAACTTGGAGATGCCTCCTGTTGACTCCAGTCTCGATCATGACAAACAATCCAAACTATCTTTAGCCCCATTAACCACCCCCTTCGTTATCGTTTAGTCGTCTTGCCCATCGTCCCGACACCGAGGCTCGCTGGGCCGAAGAGCGACCGGGGCGTGCGCGGCAAGGTGTATGATTTCATGTCAGGATCGCTAGGTCCACCTGGCGGCATGAGATTCCGCCCATTCTGGATTATCATGGCTGCACGGCGGCGTTTGTGACAGATGCAGTGGCCTTTGCCGGGACGCTCGCGTAGTGACTCTTGTTGAGATTCGAACGTGCTAGACCAGGGGGGGGACGCCGACTATTCGATAGTGTGTAGCATGAGTGTATCTCTGACCGTGGTGGCTACGGGCTGGACTGGGGCGGAGCTTCGTGTAGGTGAAGGAAATTCTGCACACACTACTAGCTGTGCCGCCCTGATAACCTCCTCTCTGCGACCCCTTCGGCTCGATTTCAGTTCTTCACTCTTGTCACTCTTCGCAGGGCTACTTGCCCATTCCTTCGTTTCTGGGTCTTGAGCGTCACGTTTGATTCGTGACATCCCTTAGAGTCTTATTACCATCGCTTAGCAATAATCCAAGTTGATCCGTACTCACCTACCGTAACCATCGTGACATGTCCAACATGTCTTCCGCCACCCCTTCCCAGGATGGGAACAGGCCCGTCATCCCCTCTAGCAGGCAGTCATTGAGTGACAGCGTCAGCGACTCGCGCTACTCGGTGCCCCAAACTCCCAATGGCCGACCGCCTGTGTCGCGGCCCCTGACCATGAAGATTGATGAAGATTCGAGATACCGTGCTGTAGGTATCCCCACTTGTGCATCACGTGCCATGGCGCTGATTTCTCTAGATCATCAAGCATCTCCACGCCAAGGCAGGCTCCATGCGTTGGATGACTGCTGGAGCTCAGTCACCTGGCTCTTGCGAAGGTGTTTTGATCCGCAAGGGTCAAGGAGAATACGTCTCGGAGCCCGTAACTGCGGACCAGGATCTCGTGGCTGCAGTAAAGAGAATCAACCCCGGTGTCGCTCTCACCATGAGCACCGATGGCACACAGGCCGTGTTCGATGTCCTCGAGCCCTTTGAGACCGAATTGATGTTTCAGAACGGCTCCCAGATTCAAATATTCGAGTCCATGGCTGAAGTCGCTACATCCAGCACCATCCGCAAGTTCCAATATGCCGCCCTCATCCGACAAGAAAGGCTTCTGCTCGTCTGGCACGATGACCTTGGTGCTATTCTTTCTCAGGCCATGGAAGTCGAGTCCAGGATTCTCGGTCTCGTCTGGGGTACAGCCAAGAACCCCTTCAGCGGCTTCGACAGCGCCGTTCAGTCCAGTGCAAACTCCACTCTTGGCGGCTCCACGATGGATTTTGACATGGGCAAGAAGGAGGGCGTCGAGGTTTCCGCCGAGGAAGTCGACGCCGACGCCGAGAAGGGACTAGGCCCCAAGGAATCACTTGCTCGTCCACTCATTTTCACTAGCTCCCTCTACATCGGTCTCGCCATGAGCTTGATCTTGGTTCCAGTTCTGGGACTTGGTAACAGGGCGCTTATCCTCGAGACCATGACGGACAAGTTCTACCCTCGTCTTCTGCTCATCCTCGTTGAACCGTTCTGGATCGCCTTGGGTCTCTTCTTCGTCGTCGTCGTCCTGGGTAACATCTTCCAAGTCTTCGGTCCTATCACTGGTGTCCTGACCAACAGCCGTTTCCACTCTGCCATCAAGCCGAATCTCACCCAGGCCCGCTCCCTCGGCTTCACCCCATCAACCATCACTATCCAGATGCCCATCTACACTGAGTCGCTAGAGGGTGTCGTCAAGCCCACCGTAGCCAGTCTGCAAGCCGCCATCTCTTACTACGAATCCCGTGGTGGAACTGCACGCATCTTCATCAACGATGACGGTATGGCTGTCCGTTCTGAGGAGGATAACGAAAAGTTTCTGCGCTTCTACGAGAACAACAACATTGGATGGGTCTCGCGTCCCAAGCACAATCACGAGGGCTTCGTCCGCCGCGGAAAGTTCAAGAAGGCCTCCAACATGAACTTTGCTCTCAACACCTCCAACCGTGTCGAGGACGTCCTCCAACAACTAGTCGACTCGCGCTACCCCGGTAACGCCTCCATCACCGAAGAGCAAGAACTTGCGCTATACAATGAGGCCCTCGGCCAGGTTCTTACCGCCGACCCTCGCGCCAAAGCTGGTGGTAACATCCGCATGGGTGAGATTATTCTTATCGTCGATTCCGACACCATTGTTCCCGAAGACTGCCTCATGTACGGTGCCGCCGAAATGTACCTCTCGCCCGAAGTTGCCATTGTCCAACACGCCACTGGTGTCATGCAGGTCTCCTGGGATTACTTCGAGAACGGTATCACCTTCTTCACCAACCTCGTCTACGCTGCTATTCGTTTCGCTGTCGGCAGCGGTGAGGTCGCTCCTTTCGTCGGCCACAACGCCTTCTTGCGCTGGCAGGCTGTCCAGTCTGTTGGCAATCCTCCCGAAGAGGACGGCTACGTCTGCTTCTGGTCTGAAAGCCACGTTTCCGAGGACTTCGATATCGCGCTCCGTCTCCAGATTGCAGGCAACATTGTCCGTCTTGCCAGTTACCACGGCCGTGGCTTCAAGGAGGGTGTGTCGCTCACTATTTTCGACGAATTGGATCGATGGGAGAAATACGCTTACGGTTGCAATGAGCTTGTCTTCAACCCCCTCTACACCTGGCTATGGAAGACCCCCTTCACCAAGCTCTTCCGCACCTTCCTCTGGTCCAACATTCAGCTTTCTTCCAAGATTTCCATCTGCGGTTACATCTTCTCGTACTATGCTATCGGATCCGCCGTTCCTCTTGGTGCTCTGAATTACTTCCTTGTCGGTTGGCTCAACGGTGAGCTTGACAAGTACTACATCGAGTCTTGGAAAAGTAAGTCCATATCCTACACCTGGGTAGATCCTCCGCTAACATCACCTAGTCTTCGTCACCTTGCTTGTTGTATTCAATTTGATGTCCAACGCCTGCTTTGCCATCATGCGTTATCGTATTGGCGAGGCCAGCCTTATCGGCGCCTTTGCTGAAAACATCAAGTGGATGCCCTTCTTCATGGTCTTCTTCGGTGGTGTCTCGTTCCACATCCTGCTCGCCATTTGCTCCCATATGTTCTGCATCGACATGAGCTGGGGTGCCACAGCCAAGGAAAAAGACAACTCCAACTTCTTTGCCGAATTGCCCAAGATCTGGAACCGCTTCAAGTGGATGTACATGCTCATGTTTGCCTTCATCGGTGGCATGATTTACCTCGGCTGCTTCGCTCCTCACGGCTGGGAGATTACCGGCATGACTGCTGTTGTTCCGTAAGTATCATTTCTTACTCGTACTTGATTGGCCTGTCGCTAACGCTGCCCAGTTGGTCCGTCACTGTAATCATGCACTGCCTGGTGCCCATCGTCCTCAACCCGTCCTTGACGGTATTCAACTACTAAGTTCGTTTTATGATTAGATGGTTTCTCTTTTTGTCGAATCTGCAGCTGCGGCGTTGGAAAATTGGCGGCCAGTTGGCATACTTGGCCGGGATATATGGGGCGGATTATCGCATCTAAAAGGACTTCGTTTCCCTTGTCATCATTGCCTCTACTCGACTCTCAGGTCCTTTGTTCGTGTTAATTTTTATTCAATATGATATGGTATTTCCATACTCACTGCCGGTTCCTCCCATTGGGGGCCTAGCCTGCCATTTATTTGCCACTCAGCCCTACCCCACTTCAGAAGTGATTGTTTCGCATCCATTCTTCCGCATCTCCCCGTTGTAGCGAGGCAATGGAGATGGACCTGAGATGAATATGAGTTGGTTGCAGTGTGTTGTGTCGTGATGGTGAGCCGGATGTGTTGGGCAGCTCTACGATATACATGAACAGGACGTCGCAGGGCAGGCACGGGGTGTCAGGACTGGCTGAAAAAGCAACAAGGAGGGCCTCGGCTGCGCGCACCAGCTGCACACACTCCAGCACTCGCCCGGTCCATTTGTGCGCCATTGTCGAGCCGTCGGGTGCGCCACGTGGTAAGATGAGTCGTCATCTTTTTTTCGATAGGCTGACCGGATTCAAAACCCAAGTCTAGACTGCCACTTCAGCACACTCAACCATGGTGGGCGTCTGCAGCTTCAGTTCTCGGTTCGAGCGCCCGACGCGCTCATGATCGGACATGCATTTAGACACGGCAGCATCATCCATCGTGATTGTATTTTTTACTAGACGACTGCTCTTTTACACTGCAGAACAGCCCAGGTTTCACTGATGATTCTCCTGGCGTAATGCTGCACCACACAAGGCATCCCGATTTCCGCCATGTCACACTGGCAGTGACGTGGGCAGCGAATTCTGGGTAGCGTACGACACGGCGTGCCGGTCGCGAACGGACATACGCATAAGGCCCACAGAGAAGTTACACCTCTTCTCTCAACCGTTATTCCTACAGCTAAGTCTACTGTCTACGATGAAGCAATATACTGATGTCTGTCAGCCTAGATCATACGAGTCTCCCAAACCGAAGTGAATGGAACTTTGGAGAATCTGAGTGCGACTTGTAAAAACGAAGCAGTCTGGGGTAATGAGAAGACCAGATTTACTCAAGAGGATGCTGAGACATGGCGCAAATTCCCGCCATTATACCCTAGAGCACACTGGTTAGTCGTCTGTTGGTGACAACGCAGCAAAACGCTTTGCTAGGTCTGACAATATGGGTGAACGAAGGGAGTACATATGCGTGAGCTGGACTTTCGTTCAATGATGCAGACTCTGATATCAGTGGATGGTATCTCCTGAACGCCATCACTGACACTGGTATGCAGGGGCGGAGCATCATGCAGCACTCGCCTGGAGGCAACCCACTAAGTTTTCATCACTTCTCCTAAAAGATCCCTATCATCGAAGCCGCTGCAGTGCTGTCAGCAATAGTAATACTTAGTGGTTGCCCAAAATCGTCACTAGGAAGTCGATTGACTCGAACTGGGAATCTTACACGACCCATAAGATTCTGCATTCTGTCCGCTAGGTTGCTCCAGCTGAATCTTTAGAAAACCAGCAATTTTTCCCTCACATATCTCTTACGCATCATGCGGGTGTTATAGAAAGGAAGAACTAGCACTGACAAGAGTTGGGCATGTGATAAGCCGATATGCATATTCACATAGTTTTGAGGCTCGATCGAATCTTCATGGATATTTGTGCTGAGGGAATGATTGTAGGCAGCTGTATTCTCTCAGAGAGAGGGGAAACCTCATATCTAGACTCACAAATCAACGTGCATTCTTCGCGTCCTAGTGCACGCGAAATGGAGAGGCTACCACCTGACTACTGATTACAAACGACCGTAAGAATCCAGACGCAGTTCGCCTTCTTTTCAGCTTGCTTGGGATCGCCAAGTGGCTTTCAGTTCGTATACTAGCCATGAGCACAGCCCTAGGTGTACCCCAGGAACTGCAATGCCCCATACGCGAATGAGATCTGGCTCGAGCCCACGATAAGGCAAATGACTACGACTCACTAGACTATAATGGGAATGAACCAAGCACCCGTAACTACATCGAAACCTTATTGGAACGCTAGTCAAGTCTGAGCCTGGAGATTGTAGACTGGTAGCCGGTGGATGTAAGGCTGTGCGCACTTAGAAGAGCCTTTTCAACGAGAGCACTTGGCTTATCCCAAATTATCTTACATTTTCCATCGCATGATTTTAATTTTTCCCTTGGTATGTTTTCTCTCTTACCAACGCAAACTTTCGCTTCACTTGTGGGCCATCCGAGTCAAGGCGAAACTCAGCCGCGGCTGACAGCAGGAACTGTTTACTTATTGCTGGCATGATTGCCATCTTCAATCTGCAGTATATTCGAACATAAAAGTGGGCTGGTTTAGCAAACGCAAAAGCAGTCCCACCAATCGACGCAGCAGACTCCACGCCGCAAGTGCTCAGTACAACAACCTCCGGTGTGAATCCTCCTCACATATATCAATACCATCGTTCACTGGGCCCTGAAAATGAGATTTACCCAAATTGGTAGTCTGATTCCACCGCAATCGGTGAGGCGATACCTTCAGCAGCGTCGGCAGAGGACGGATCCACTGAATTTCACGAAAACTCGCCAACATCACACCGCGCATGAGACAAAACAGCATCTATTGAAAAATCACGCAAAAATACTTCAAACAATACACACCATATCTAGTCCTGCTCCGACCGACGTCACTGGCCACTTCAGTAGCACCGACGGGCTTCAAGCAACATGCAGACCCTCGGCAAACCACAACTCCTCCAGTGGTTCAGTCTTCTGTCCCACCTCCAACCCAAACAGTCAGCTCACCAACTACCGATAGCCTGACCAAGCCAATATGCTCTTTGAACCTCATGTGCTACAGATCTGGCAGCCAGGGCCGCGTAAGACGCCAAATCGTTGTACTCAGTCATGATCGGATCAGCGTACTATCTCGAGAAGACTTCGCCAGAATAGTTACCGAAAAGAATTCAGACTTGATTCGAAGCGATCAACAACTCCTCGCTGCCCTCCATCGCGAATCAACACACCATATTTGCGGCTTCTGGCGACGATACCTATCGCTTAAGACGCTAAGACAGATTTGACTCTTATCGTATACGCCTTCGGGCCGCCCGGAAGTCGTGCCGATGGATGACTTCGCGCTGTAAGAAATGTCCTATACGTACCAACACTCTGAAAGCATAAAGACGGCATCGGAGTGGATTGGTTGAGTGTTCGGGCTTCGCCAGGAGGACCGCAGTCATGCTCTAGAGTTTGTGGAGGGCTGGAGCGGCTTTCGCATTCGCCTTGTTGGGTCCGTGCCGTGGGTTGTGGCGACTGTAGTAGTGGGTGTTGCGTGGACGGCAAAAGGTGGTGATGCACAGACGGCTTTTACGATTGCTTCTTTCATCCTCATGGTTGGAACTTGTGAGTTAAGGCGGCTGCTGTTAATATTCTCTGCTTATGCGAACAGCTTTGCTTGCGCTCTTTGCTATCTTTAGCAAGACTGAGTCTTGCGTTGCACTGCTGAGGCCTATCTCTTTCCGCTTTAACTTTTCCAGATTTGGCATCATACCCGTAGTAAGCGTAATTTGCCTCGTCTCCACGGTGTCCAGGAGCAACTTTGCTCGACAGCCTGGGGTATCGTATATGCTAAGTACGTATTGCGCGATCGCATGCGTTTTGCACGGGAAGCAGATGAAGCAGACAAAGCATAGAGAAACGACTTGCTTAGCTCATTTGTGCTGTTTCGATACTTAGTGGAGCATTGTGAGGTAATGCGTCTTGCGTTCAGGAAATATGGGGCGCGCCTGAGCAGCGAGATGGAGACGCTGCAGTGCTGGCAAGCATTCATTGGGCCGGGCGAATCCTTCCAGGCAGCATATATGCTGGGATGCGGCATAGTGTTATGCAGTGGGTTTCTCTCTGATTTCTGCGTCTACGAAAGGGTATCTGAAGAGAAGTATATTCTCCGCTATTGATTTCATCTTCGTTGCCGCTTTGTCGCAACTTACATGGCCATGTCGCGACAGAATTCGCTTGTTGTCAGCTCTGGTTGCAATGAGACTCAACACCTCACCGAGAGGAGCAGCTCTTGTTGCTCCGAGTGCCTTAAGAAGATTTTCAAGAAGATTCCATCGGATGACAAAGATACGAGCTTCCATCGGGATATCCATGAACTAATCGACTGCAGCAATCGATGTGAGCTGTGTAAATATATATGCAATCTCTTTGGCAACTCTTACCTAGAAGATTTCATTGCCCGGGCCAATGAATTTAATATGAAGCCAGTAGAGACTCCTAGTCCTGAAACGGCAAACACCTTCGTCAGTCTTGAGGGCGGCGAGTACACAACTTTATATCTCTTATCCCGGGAGCCGAGAACTGCACCGACAGTGGACATCCATTATGACACCGGTGACTCAATCTCAGATGCGAATGGAAGCTTCGATCGTGCTATGGTATCCATATCTCTGCGCCATTTTGTTGGGAGGAGAGAACGCGCGAAGTCCTTTTTTCTTTATATGGAAGCCGGTACGCCATGCATTCCTAGCCACAGTAGTCAGAAGTTTCTGAACATTTGCAGGGAGAGCATTTAACCGGCCGATATGGAGTGGACTAGAGCCGGTGGATTTCCGATCACGAAGCGCAACGATCCGTGAATGGCTTACCGAATGCGAAACGTCCCATCCAAACTGTCGGAGGTCTCCGAAGCCAGATGTCGAGTTAGCAACACGTATACTTGATGTACAAGAGCATGAAACCGACAGTTACTCGGTCAATATTGTTTCAACTAAAGAAATTGACCTGTACAGTAGACCTTACATCGTTCTGACTCATGTATGGGGCGGTATAGAGATATCTTGTAAGACGACTAAGAGCAAAATAGCGAAATATTATGATGGCGGCATCGACTTCGATAGTCTCCCAAAGACCTTTCAAGATGCCGTTCGTCTTACTGTAGCTATTGGGTTTAGGTACCTTTGGATAGACAGTTTGTGTATTATCCAAGACGACACGGAAGATTGGCAGCGAGAGAGTGCCAAGATGGCAGCAATCTATGGTGCAGGTACTATTACACTCTCTGCAACTAGTGCTGAAAACAGCCATGGAGGATGTGGCCTATCCCCAATGCTTCAGTCTGTAACTCGATTTTGCAGTACTGACCCCGGGCGCCCTGACTTTGCCGTCAAGGGAAAAGATAAATCTCGTCATGAGTGGGTAGACACCATTGAAATGCAGCTGCGTGATGAACCAGTCCGCAAAAGAGCATGGATACTGCAAGAACAAATTCTCTCACGCCGGATTCTACATGCTACCTACTCTCAATTTGTGTGGGAATGCAACTCAATCAGGGAAAGAGAGGACGGCACAGCGTACGACCAGAAAACATATTTGCCTCCGGACAAAGCATGGCGTACCAGGTTCAGAGAGTTCCCGAAAAAGACGAGCGATGGTGGTAATGGCGAATTGAATGTCTTTAAGTTCGAGCGGCGTTGGTGGTATTGCGTAGACGATTACATGAAACGCGCTCTCACCCGTACGAGTGATCAATATGCCGCCCTGGCTGGCATTGTACGATTTCATCAAGACATTTCCGGCAATAGACCAATTGTAGGTCTATGGGAACGTCATCTAGCTCTTCATCTGGCGTGGAAAGTATATCACGACCCTCGTGAGCATAAAACCACTCCATTAAGACGAGCTGATTGCCGACCAAGTTGGACATGGATGTCTTTTACTCATGGCAGTGTCACAATCGATCCACCGATCGATTGGACAAAACTCATGGTTGAGAAACCAAGAGTAGGAGACTTGGGTATTGTGTATCAAGCCGAAGTTTTGAACATAGATATAAAATGGAACGGCGAACCGCTGACATCCGATCCAAGTGGTAGCACTATCAAAATTCGCGGTTTCATGCGTCGCATGCGAAAGCCCAAGCCATATCGGACCGCAATGCATAGTCGGTTACGCCTGGATCCAGGAGTTATCGATGAGGGCGGGGAGTGTGGCGAATACGACACGTTTGCTCTTTTCGCCTACGTGCGCAGTGCCGTCTTGATCAATCTGCCGCCTACTATCACAACGGCGCTCTTGGTTGTTCAGGCAATTGGCCCAGAAGAAGAGGGTTTCTATAGGCGCATTGGGGAGCACGAGTTGAATGGGGATTTCGATATGGATAGTAGCCAAGATTATGTACCTGAGGGTGTTCAGAGGGATATCACGCTTGTCTGATCTAGAGGCAACGTATCACGGCTGCCCGAGATATGCAGTGTGAGCCTTTGGGTGGAGAAAAGAAAATATTCAAGCCATGTAATGACATGTTACAGCCGATCAGGCGTGCAGTCGTGTAGCTGATCGACCCCGCTACGTCAGCTCCGGGGCTTTGGCGGGGCAGCTCAACCAAGTCGAGAGCTGAAACAGGCGCTACGTAGCTATACAAGACCCCCTCACTCCTCGTTGCTTCTACCTCTTCTCCAGTATTCTCCCACATCCCACCATTTTTCTTTTGAATAGACACAAGAGCATACGAAGACACCAACACGATGCCGCAGTTCAGCGACATCTGGCTACCATGCCTGATTCTGCTTGTCTTTTGGGCTCGCCCCACTGCAGCTTTTGGTGCGGGCAACATCGCAAGCATGAGCTCCATTGAGGGACAGAATTGGCGCCATGGAGACATTGAGGACACTCTTCTTACGCTGCTCATCAGCGGTCACACTGGCAAGAAATTCAGCAAGATGGACGTCAAGCGTGTCTACTTTGGCAACTGGCTGCGCGACTACTCGCAAGCAGTCGATGTGGGCACTGTCAAGATGGTCTCAGCAGAGGCTATTCGCATCCTACTATGGGTTCTTGGCTTCATGAGCTTCGGATACGGCACCAAGGAGTTCGAGGTTACCCGTGACCGTCTTGGCTGCTACAGGCCGGAGGAGCACATCGACAATCCCAAGGTCAGTTCTGCAGTCTATCCAATCGGACACATATGCTGATCCTTCAGGACTATGCTGACAACATCGATGCCCGCGACTACGATCGCCGTCTACGAGCTCCTGTCGACGAACGCCGTGAACTCAGTGTCGATGAGAAGACCGGCCTGAAGAACTACATTGCCTCGGAAGATTTGGGCATCACAACATCGGCTGGCATGGTCCGCGACCTGCTCCAACGTTGCATTGATTTGGGTCAACGCTCTGGGGGACGAGGTCCCGACTTTTACGAGGCTCTGCGTCTTTTAGGTACCGCTACACACTGCCTTGAGGACTACGCTGCTCACTCCAACTACGTTGAACTTGCCTTGATCGAGCTTAATGTACATACCGTTTTCCCCCATGTAGGTGAAAATGCTCGCCTCTACGTCGCGGAAGCCAACAAGGAGGTTTACCCAATTGTCACCGGTACCTTTGGTGGTGTTGATTTCTTGCACTCTGTGTGCGGAGAGATTACGGACAAAGCTACCCAATCCGAGCTTCAGGAGCTTGAGGGTGCCATCACCAACGCCGACAGGAGCAAGAATAAGAGCAAAATCAAGGAGCTCCTCAAAAAGCTCCCAGATGGCATATTTGGTGGTAAAGATGAGGCCAGCAAGGCTGATGAGCTCGAAAACAATGCCAACGCTGCAGCCATGGGCAATATGCGCATCACCCCCAAGGAACCAGAGGAGTTCACCCAACAGATTGGAGAGCTGGTGAAGCAAATCTACCCCATTATGGAGTTCCACGATGAGATTATGCAATCCATTTCAGAATTCATCGAGAAAATTCCCATCTTGCCGGACCTGATTGAGGAAATCCAGAACCAAGTAACTATCTTTGTCTTTAGTCTACTTGCTCCCTACGTCTTGCCTATTCTCAGCCAGGTAAAGACTGAGCTTGAAGAAGGCTCGACCGAGGTCATTGCAAGCTCTCGCGACAAGCAGCACATTGTCTTTGACGACGACGACTGCACTGACCCCACTCACAGCATGCTTTCCAAAGATCACTTTTCCAATGTCCTCAACGAGCCTGCTGGACGAGTAGCTTCTGCCACGATTGCCTGGGCTGTACCACAGATTGTCCAGTGCTGGGATGGCCAAGCAGACCCTACCAAGACTATTGAAACCATCATTAGAGGTGTGTTCCACCACCCTGCCTGCATCAAAGCGGGTGGGAGTGCCAAAGCCTGCGAAGGCCGACAGATCATGTTCGACACTGTCAGCAAGTGGTGGGATTCCAAGAACGATGAAGCAAAGGACAAGTTCCGCGAGCAGCTCAGCCGCGATGGTGTACGAGCCGGCATGAACCACAAGAAAAATATGCATGACAAGGGGCACGGCTGCGGTAAGCCTCTGGGTATGGCCAATAACTTTGGCCCAGCAAGCAGCAAGACGGGCACCAATGCACAGATTCAACAAGCTTCCGATCATGTGGGCAAGATTGCAGGTGAAGCTGTTGGTGGTGGCGCTCTCGGCGGTCTTGTTGGGGGGCTCGTTGGTGGCATTGGAGGCTCTATTCTCGGAAATGCTTTCAATGAGCAAGAGAGGAAGAGCCGCGAAAAAGAGAGTTATGGAAACGACGGCTCCTACACTCAGTCGTACTCGGAGACAGGGTACCACCAGGCGTCTTCATATGGTGACAGCGATCGCTACGGGAGTGCCCAGTATAAACAGACCCAGTACCCAGGCGGTGGGCGTCGGGAAGAGTACTCTCGTGAAGAACGAGACGACCGTGGTGGATCGTACAGCTACCAGCAGAAGGTTGAGACCTCAAGCTATAGTCGATCGAGCGGATACGAGCGTCATGAAGAGCGTCGTGTTCAGCAAGGGAGTGAGTGGCGCTCTGAAGAATCGCGTGAGGGCTTCGACCGATCAGGACAATACTACTCCGAAGAGAAAGAGTAAGTAGCTTAGTTCTAGCGTAGCAAACATGTGCTGACGCCTGATTAGGCGACGCGGTAAGTCCAAGAAGCATGGCGATGATGATTCCAACGACTCGGGCGACGGAGATCCTTATGAGAAGCGCATGAAGAAAGAACGCAAGCAGCGTGAAAAGGAAGAAAAGAAGCACCACAAACACCATAAACACGGCAGTCGTTCTGGAGACTCGGGCGACGATGCTGACAAGCGTCGATCAGGTTCGGGAGAATACAAGCGTCGCTCCCGCTCTCGTTCTCGTGGGCACGAGCGCCGCCGTGAAAAGAGCGGCAGTCGCTCGCCCAAGCGCTATTCGGGCGGCCACAGCCAGGAACAGCGCTATGGTGAAGAATCAGGATACGGTCGCCGACAGCAAGACTATGGCCGCGAAGAATCATATAGGTATGAAGATCTAGGACATAGCATTCACCCTAAAGACAATGGCTATAAATAGTCTTAAGAACGCTGCTGACTCTTACAGTTCCGGTGGATACGGTCGACGAGAAGAGTCGGGCTATGGCCGTGAGGAGTCTTCTCGCTATGGCAATGAGTCTTCTGGTGGATACGGCCGTTCCGAAGGCCTTGAGTATGGTGGCGAGCGCTCTGAGAGATCATATGGCGCTTCCGGCGTACCTGGAGGCTTCGGTGGGGATGAGGATGAATATGGCCAGAGGAGACAAGAGTATGGCTCAGGCAGGTCTGGTGGTCAACACGGTGGCTCCGGCAGATATGAAGATGAGGGTTATGGAAGGCGATACTAAGTATAACGACCCACAGGTGGGGTATCTCATGCTTGTGTGATGTGCTTGGAGCACCGTCATAACTTTATCGTAGTACCTGAGTAAGCAACTAGTGCAAATGATTGATGACTTATTGCCAGGAACGGTATGCAATTCTTTGAAAAGTATGGTTATGGTAGGTGAAACTTGGAACCCACATGCAAAATACATGGACCGATCTTTATCTCGTAAAGAATCAGTTTTGCCTTTAGTTTTCGATCTAGATCCGAATGTGTGGCCCCAGTGCATAGAGTGGAGATCTCTGCCATGCTATGATCTTAACAAGATCAGACCTTTTCCTAAATGATAAAATCTGGCTGTTTATATGTATCCAATTATTCTCTTTTTCTCCATGGTATCATGTGGAAGGCCAAGGAATGACCTCTATGTTAGATGGACTGAATGCGAAGATGACTTGAAAGGATCGCCGTGCCTTGTCCAGTACATGAGTTTTTTAGATGCCGAATCAATCGGACGCATGGCAATTGGTCTCCATTGGCCGTTATCTCTTACCGAGCTGAAGATCTACGTAATTATAACGTACAATAGAATGCTATATTTCAGGAGATGTGAGTGCAACAGTGGCTGGTGCATGGTCGTTGTAAATGTACGAATACGCGGAACATGTGAAGGCGAGATGGGCGTGACCTGATGCGCGCAGCTTAAACGCGCTAGTATCAAGCCGGGACCATGTCAACTCTCACGTTGGAAAGATTGACCAGAGCGCGCCAGCGTCACTAATTCCACTCTACTGTGTTTCTCTAGCCGTTTGTTTTACCCGCAGCGCCAACAAAATGACGAGCATTGATGAGCTTTTCAAAGGCGCAAGCGGCTCTTCAAAGCGCAAGTTTGAGAACCCAAACGAAGCCGATCCAACACAATCATACAAATCCGCAAAGCTAAACGGAAATGGCGACGCAAAGGGCTCAGCGCAAGCCTCGGTAGCTGACGAGGAAGACGATGACGAGGCTGGTCCTTCATTACCACCGGATTTCGACGACGGCCCAGGCGACGATGACGAAGGACGATTCTTTGGCGATGGCTTGGACGAGAATGCGCGAGATGCGATGGAATACATTGATGCGCTAGACGGCGATGAGGCGATAGGAGAGGAAAAGTATGACGTTCCTTGGGTGCGCAAACTGGCGCTCAACTTTGAGAAGAAGGTCAACAAGAACGCCTCACTACGCGCAAAGTATGAAAACGACCCAACAAAGTTCATGGAGTCGGAGGGCGATTTGGATGAAGGTATAAAGGCGCTAAGCATATTGTCGGAGCACCCAGAGCTATACGAGGAGTTCGCAAAGAGCACAGCAGCGTCAAAGTTGGTGGAACTATTGGCACATGAGAATACAGACATTGCAATCGCTGCGATTGAAATGATATCGGAGCTCACAGACGAGGATGTTGGAGGAGAGCAGGAGCAATGGGATGCGCTCGTGGTGGCATTCATGGAGGCAGACTTGGTCAGCCTACTCATCTCCAACTTTTCGCGCTTCGACGAAACCGACGAGGCCGACGCATCTGGCGTATACAATTCCCTCAGCGTAATTGAGAATCTACTATCACAACCAGCAAACACGGATTTAATAGGGAAGGAAACCACGCTACTAAAGTGGCTACTGGATAGAATCCAAAAGCCCGAGAAACCAACATCGCAAAACAAACAATACGCCGCCGAGATCCTCTCCATCCTCACACAATCTTCGCGACCGAACCGAAACCAGGTTGCCGAAGCCAACGGCGTCGAAATATTCCTCACAAACCTTGCGCCGTACCGACGAGACGATCCAGAAAGAGACAGCTATGAAGAAGAATACATGGAAAACCTTTTCAACTGCCTCTGCTCCATCACCGAAGAGCCCCTCGGCAAATCCAAATTCCTCGAGGCCGAAGGCGTAGAGCTCTGTCTCCTCTTCATCCGCGACGGCAAAACAAGCAAAAGCCGGGCGCTAAAAGTTCTCGACCACGCCTGCGGCTACGCCTCAGATCCCGCCTCCGACCCCTCCTCCTCCAACAACAATAACAACAACAGCAAAGGCAAAGGCAAAGCGGCCGCCTCAGACCCAGACGCGGCGCCCTTATCCAGCAGCGCAATGGCCGTCTGCGACAAAGTCGTCGAATCTCGCGGTCTCAAACCCTTGTTTTCGACATTCATGAAGTCCAAGAAACTGGATCCCCAACAAACCGAACACATCCTTTCCATCTTTGCTTCCCTCTTGCGCTCGCTACCCGGAAATTCTGACTCGCGGTTCCGCCTCCTCGCCAAGTTCCTCGAGAAAGAGTACGAAAAGATATCGAAACTCGTAAGCTTACGCCGGGACTACGTAGCCCGCCTCACGGCATTTGATGCGCGGAGCGCTACGCTGAAGCAAGGGTTGAGCGGCGAGGAGCTGGAAGAGTGGGAACTGGAGAATGTGACGGAGAGGTTAGGCGAGGGCCTTTATTGCTTGGAGCGGATTGATGCGATTCTAGCGTGGTTGGCGGCTGAGGATGCGGGGGCAAAGAGGGCGGTGCAGGAGAGGCTGGCGGAGAGGGATGAGGGGTTGGCGGATGTCAAGAGGACGTTGCAGGCGCAGTTGGATGGGGTGTTGGCGGTTGAGAAGGCGGAGAGGGATATGTTGGAGGCATTGGTTGGGTTTTTGGAGTAGATTCTGGAGAGAGAGAGAGGACGGGATGATTGGATTTGTATGATTATGTGTGTGAGGGTAGTTTGGAGATGCCTGGTTTCTGTAATGAGAACTCGGGGTATGGAATTTCAAACTTCATATGTGTTGGTATCATGCTGGTGCTAGGTCTCTGATGTATATAGCCAGTTGATCGAATGCGGATTGATGCTTTACCCAAGTGGGATTGCTCTCCATATCAAGTCATGCCAACACATGCTCTTCGTTCATCTCTTTTCCTTCTTTTCCCACTTTAGACTTCATGCAAACATCACAACAGAACCTTAGCGACCCCCCTCCTTAAACACCCACCTACCCCTCTGCCTCAAACTCGTACGCGTTCGACTTATGCTTGGGTTCAAACTTGAAGTTCTCGTGAGCCGGCCCAAGAAACATTTCACTGTCACACCGTTAGCCGCCCACCCGCACAACCTTTCTAACAATTCCGCAAAAGACATACCTGATCTTGATCCAATCCTTGTAATGCTCACTCGCCATCAACGTCTCCAACTCATTGCGTCCCCTGAACCTCGGCGGCCGATCATTAATATGCGGCGGCAAATGCTCCAGCAAGCCCACGGGTACGTATCGATGCGCAAAGCTCAGCCACTCGAGCAAAAAGCGGCGCGTAGTCCCGATTCCCATCTCATCGGAGCCCCAAGTCTGAAGGCCGTATTTTGTGAATTTCTCAATGTAGGAAAGGCGCTCGGTAGCGGACTTGTCGAGGTACTGGCCCTTTTCGATTTCCTCAAAGAGCCAGGGTTTGATGAGGGCGCCGCGGCCGGCCATGACGGTGTCGACTTTTGCGTTTTCGAGGTGGTTGTAGTAGTCAACGTGGGAGTAGCAGTCACCGTTGCCGACGAAGTAGACGTGGCCGCCGTTTGCGAGGTCACGGGGGTCGGCTTCGGCGATGGTGTCGGTTTGGGTGTCTTTTTCTTTGCGCAGGCGGTTGATGAGGGCGGAGCATTCGGCGATGTAGGACCAGTCAGCGCTCTTGGTGTAGCGCTGTTGCTTGCTGCGGCCATGGAGTGTGATGGCTGCGATGCCGGATGTGCCTTTGCCGGATTCGACGGCTTCGTGGCCACCTAGGACGAGACGCTTGATGAGCTTCTGTGCGGTGGGGTGGTTGTCTTTTGTGCCCATACGGATCTTGACCGTGATGGGTACTTCTTTGGACACGTAGGTCATGCTGCGGAGGATGTGCTCTAGTTTTGCTTCGCTGTCTAATAGTGCGGAGCCGCTTCCCTTTTCGCAGACGAGGTTGATCGGACATCCACAGTTGAGATCAATGGCTCGTAGTTTGGGGCAGTGGTCCGTTAGCACTTCGACGGTCTTTGTAGCCAGCCATGGCTTGTTCGCAGCAATCTGGGCACCGAATTTGAGATCGGTGGAATTGTCGTAGCCCTGCACAACGGTGTTCTTCGCGAGGAACTTTGGTGGGCTAATTTCGGATTCGTGAGCCTTCATGAGTGCCCACTCGCCTTTATCACCTTGGATCAGAGGCATACCCATGGCCATTTCGCTCCATGTCACTTGGCAACCAAAGTCTATACAAAGTCTTCGGTAGGGCAGGTTACCCTGGGTAGTAAGCGGTGCGAGCATTGGCGTTTCAGGTCCGTAGTACAGTCTTCGCTTTTCGGACGGTCTGAAAGGCGCTTCGACATATTCTGCCCTGCGCGCTTCCTTTTCCTCCTTAAGAATCTCCGGGTCCATCTGAGCAGCATCGAACATGTCTCGCTCATTCCGGCTGTTGCTTTCAATCCATTGCAGATATTGATCAGATCGTGGTGTGCCAATCTTGCGTCTCGACAGGCCAAACTTGACTTCCTTGGGCACAATATTGACGACTTCAGCTTCGGCCTCGTCGTCATCGCCAGAGAGCTTCGCCTTGAGTTGGGCATTCTCTTTCAGTACCAGCTCTTTTCTGCCGTCCTCGGTGGTACGCTCTTCAGAGTGGCTGCCAACAAAACGGCACTTCCAACCAAAATGACAGAATCCTTTGACGGCATAAATTGGGCACTGGCCATCAAAAGTGGTCAAGTCTTCTCGTCGGCCCTCCTTCAGGTACTTGCGGAGGTCGTGTTCAAACTTGCATTTTTCGCCAAATGGACAATCCTTGGGTGAAAATTCATTGTGTTGTGCGCGAGTACCACAGAGAGGTATCTTGTCGCGCGAGCTTCCAAAAGTGCGACTGGTGTTTTGGCCCTTTTGTTTCTTTTCTTTCTTGTTCTTATTGTTGCCCTTGCCTCTGGGAGCATCGCGGGCATCAGTCTTGGGCAGGCCTTCGGATTTGTGGTCAGCATCGGCCGCCTCAGCCGCGTCGTCGTCAATCACATGATCCCTTGTGTCGGCCTTGTTGTCGTTTCGATGTATCAAGAATCTGGTGTTCTTAGCACGTGAGTCCCTCTATGTTGGTGATGCAGCATACTCTGCCTTGATGGGCGCAACGCCCTTGACCCGCTTGAAAGAAGTGTCAGCAGCACCCTCAGCCTCTGGGGTGCTTGTTCTAGCTCTCTTCTTGGGGCTCGAAGGCGCCTCGAATTTCACATCAACCATGCCACTGCCAGCATTTACGCCGTTGGAATCGGGTGCGACGCCGCCGTTGCTTGGCTGGTGGGCAGGCTCGACCCCGTTTCCGTTGCTAGTAGACATTTTGTGGCGCAGCGAGAGGCAGGTTCTTGATATGTTGTTGGCGTTGGCGCTCAATAGAGAAAAGCACTCGCTCAAAAAGTGAGTGCAAATACGGCTATGAGAGGCTAGATCGGCGACGGCCCAAGCGCTAGGGAGCCAGCCGGGAGTGTGACGTAGAGCTTCATAACTAGGCACCCTGCGGCTACTACATCAGATTCGCGTCGCCAGCTCCTACTTTCCTATCACCTCTCCTCCAATCCTCTTAAACCCTCAATCTCTTCATCACCTCCCTTCTGCCTGCTGCCTGCTGAGTTTGTCTGCAAGTCAGCTCTTCTCAGCTTCATTGTTGATTCCGCTCAACCCCGCTCCCACACAAACACCAGTTCGCGTCGTGCGAATATCACCACGTCACCACCAACATGACGCTCTACTACAGTCTGGTAAGATATCGCCCTTGTTCAATTGCCTCCTTTGCTAGCACAACGATTCCCTGGCTATCCGGTGTTCATTGCCCGGGTGCTCTGTTCACCTTGCTTTTGGAAACGGAATGTGGCCTGATGCTGACTGCCTCCTGCTTCTAGGTCTTCCTCCTCTTGGTGGCAGAGATGGTCATCTTCTGTGCCCTCATCGTCCCCCTGCCATTCACATGGCGCCGCAAGCTCTTTACCTTCATTTCGGAGAGCCCAATAATAGCGAAGTTACAATATGGCATGAAGGTATGTGGTGGCAGTACAACCTTGCACAAGTCATGTCTGATATGTCTAGATTACTTTCATCTTCATTCTCATACTGTTCATTGACAGTGTGAACCGCGTCTACCGCGTGCAAATTGAGCTTTCCGGCTCAGACGACCAGGGCCGCTCAGGGCAAGTCGACAAACACCTCTGTTATGCTGCAAGACTAACACCTCAAGAAGTGTCGCTGCTGGAGGTATCGAACGCATGGAGGTCCAGGCTCGCAAGTTCTACTCGCAGCGCAACATGTACCTCTGTGGCTTCACCCTCTTCCTTTCGCTCATCCTCAACCGCACTTACGTTATGATCCTCGATGTTCTCCGTCTCGAAGAGGAGGTCAAGAGCCTAAGGGGCGACCCCAAGGCCAGCAAGAACTCTGCCCTGAAGAACGCTGGTGGCCCTGGTGAGGTTGGTGCTCTCAGGAAGGAGCTTGAGGCCAAGGACCGTGACATGGAGAACCTGAAGAAGCAGGTTGAGAACATGCAGAAGGAGTACAACCGCATGGGCGATGAGGTTGCCGGCAAGAAATAAGCAAACACGAGCAATTCCGAGCGGATAAGGAGAGCAAGTCACAGTTGTGCCGACGTGGCGGAACACGCGGGTCGGTACTGACTTTACGAATGTCTGGAAGAAGAATCACCGGTCTAAGGTTACAGCTTTGAGGTTGGTGTTGGACAAATAGGGCACTTTTCGAGGATACATGCTTTACAATATTATTGCTTGCGTGTCAGGGCTAGCTGAGGTAGCGGGGAAGGAGCATTAGATCGCTTTTGCTGTTGGCATGGCAATTTCATAGCCGTGCATGATGAGCGTCTTTATTTAGTCAATCCTGTTAGTAACATGGCGAGGCTTCTTGAAAAGGTCCCTTTGGTATTTAAGGTGTCGTTCCATGTTGAAACCACCAAAGCTGTCGTGGTAGTGTTGGCTGGTGTTGTAGATGACATAGCCCAGGCTACTACAACCAATATCTACTCGTCCTACTGCATAGGAGGGTCACTTGGCTGCGCACGGGCTCCTCGTTCCATTCGTCGTACAGCTGTCAGAAGCATGAACCTTGTTACCAATAGTACTAGTGTGCCCGGATTCATCTCATGCCCCGCCGAACACATACCAACGCGTGTCTCTACATCATGACTTTGGCGCGCACTAACTCCACGAATATGGCTCCAATTGATGAAGTGATTGCAGTCCTAGAATTGCGAGACCTTGGAGACCAATGTATTCATTGGTCTCCCATTATCCTTGTGTGATATGCGCCTATCGTATGGGCGGGACCAGGCGCTTCACAGCATGGCTATTTGATATTTCAGTTGATAATTCTGCCAGGCACTATTAATCTATGCAGAGCAAGAACCATTCTTCTTGACCGTCTGCAAGGCTAGTCTCTTCGACGTTGTCACTTTCCTCGTCTTCAGCAAAGTACTTTTCGGCCTTCAAACTGACCTCGTCGATCACGACCGATCTCTCCTCCGTCTGTTCGTCGCCATTCATAAACCCCCTTCGCCTGGATCGTGAGACTCGATCTCTAAATTTCTCTCACCAAGCCACCTGAAACCTTCTTTTTTGATGAAATGTGGTCGATATGCGGGGATTGTATCACCTGGGACAATGTAATTCTCGAGGTCGTCGCCTCCCTTTTCCGCCTCGAGGCTGCTTCCGACGAATGCCTCATTCGCAGCAACAAAAAATTTCATTGGTTCTCTCAGTACTTTCCGAATGTGGTTGGAGATGTGTATATTGTGGAAGTGTCAATGAGTCGAGAAAAAATTGTGGCGCCCTAGGCAGCTCGACAGCACCAGAATCCAACGCAAAGTGCTACAAAAGCATCTCCAAAGATGAAGCCAAGGGGTGGCAGGTTGGAGCAAGTGCGTCGAGAGATGTAAACCAAGACAAAGCCTTTGCGTTTCCCCAAGGGTTCGGGCGGGAGGTGCAAACTCTATGCATGTGACTGCGGCTCACTTGGCCCGACGGTTCCCCGTTCTCGGGCTTGGTGTGTCGAGTATCGTGACAACGGCCGTCACAAGCTACCGACTTTGCTCCCCCACCACTATGCCTACTATACAAGCTGCGCTTGCAGCCGTCGATGCTCTAGAACCTGCTGGGCCCGTCACGTATACTGAAATGGCAAGACAGCAGGGTCCGTGTGAGACCGCAACGAATACACGGCTCAGTCTTCACATCAAATTGCCGGTGAAGACTGGTTGCATTCGTAACTTTTACTGTGATGCGGATGCGGTGTTCGCTGAGGTTGCAATCGTGTACTGGAAGACGACAAAGGCAGCAGAATAGGTGCGTGAAGCCTTTGGCTTTGCCGTTTTCAGCTAGCGTTAGTGGCCAGACATCTCGACGGCAGATCAACGTCATGGAGACGCGCGCAACACCCTTGCTCTTCTGTTCATCCCTTCCAACGTGTGAGCTGCCCAGCGGTAACACGGCAGCGACACAGGAATCCCTACGCAATTTCTGCATACCAGAGCACGCCTTCGGCAACTTGATGCCCATACCAAGTGACGAGGGCAAAAAGATGCACAAAACTGCAAAAACATACGACAGCGGGGATTCGCTAGTGGTCACCCACCTAACTACTAACCCGCCGGTAAATTGCTTAAGTACAATTGATCAAACGGGGAATTCTGCTCTCAATTTCCTATGGTCGTATGTACTAGAAGAGTGGATGTTAGTGGATTATGATTGGCAGTAATGGCACGTTTTCATGAGTTCTGGGGGTTGAGAAACAACCAACCTCGGCCAAGACCAGGTTACAGCTAGCTCCTACAGCTAGCCACTACCGCTGCTGCACGGTCACCTCTACAGCACACATGCTCTCATCTGGCCATGGTTCATGCAAGAGTAGGTACGAGGTGGGAGTTCGCTTCCCGCATGCATGTGAAAGTGCGCCTGGCCGTTGGTGACATTCCGAGGTCCATGTAGAGCCTGGACGCAAGCTCCACAGCTGCTCAAAGGCTATCCCATGGGTACTCTTCCTGTACCTTCATTCGTGCCACACGGGTCGCCCTCGTTTCTGCCAGACGCAGCCACGATGCCAGAAAGCCAGCGACTGTCTTCCCGCTTCGTCCACTATCCGACGCCCAAGCCTTGCGAGGTGGCGTACCAGGCCCCGCCAGCAGGAAAGAACCCAGTGATCAAAGGGCCATGGCTGCACTACCTCGCCAACCTGTGAGCTCCCGTCGCATTTCCACGGCTCGGATGGGCCGACTGACGCGTCCAGTGTTGCGGCCGTGCCTCTGGTGCCCGGGATGCTCTGGAGCAATGCTGGCTTCAGCAGCCTGCGGCAATGCCGACAACTCGATGGCGTCGATGCGCGTTACGACCCGACCGTGATTCCGCTGTCTCAGCCGGGCGACGAGGCTCCGGCGAGCTACACAGACAGGTCGGAGCTTTGCACGCCGCTAGACCACGCGTCGTCTACCCGCTTTTACTCGGTCAAAGACTTCCACGACGGATACTCGAATGGCGCATTCACGCCGTCGGACGTCATAGAGCGCCTGCTGCCGCTCATCCGCAGAGATGTCGCACAGCGCTCGCCGTACTCGACGGCGTTCATGGACACCAGGGTGGATCTTGTGAGGCAGGCCGCCGCCGCCTCTACGCAGCGGTACAGGGAAGGAAAGCCGCTGGGGATACTAGACGGGGTACCGTTTGGCGTCAAGGACGACTTGCGGGTCAAGGGCTACAAGCACTACGTGGGCACAACGCACGACTACAGCAATGGCGGCAACAAGGAAACCAGCTGGTGCGCAAAGATGCTGGAGAAAGAAGGTGCCATCTTAGTCGGGACGCTCACAATGCACGAACTGGGCATGGGTAAGAGAGGCATCCGCTAGGCTGCGATACGAGCAATTGGCTGAACGGAGACAGATACAACCAACAACAACCCCCATTGGGGTACGCCACGAAACCCGTACAACAGCTCCTACTACCCCGGCGGCTCCTCAGGCGGCGCCGCATCAGCCGTCGGCCACGGCCTGCTACCATTTGCCATAGGCTCCGACGGCGGCGGCTCTGTCCGCATCCCGAGCAACTACTGCGGCGTCTACGGCCTGAAGCCGTCGCACTCGCGCGTCTCCATCGCGCCCATGCCCAACGCGGGGAAATCCGTAACCGTACGCGGGCCCCTCGCGGGCAACATGTGCGACCTGGAGCTTTCGTATCGCGTGCTCGCCCAGCCAGATCCATCGACCTATCCCTCGTCGCTGTTCGCTGCACCACGAAAAGTGACGGGTCCACGGCAAAGGGTGTTGGGCGTCGACAGACAGTGGATCGACCGATCGGACCCCGTAGTGCAAGAATCCTTTTACTCGGCCCTAGAATACTTCAAGCAGGCATTGGGCTACCGCATCATCGACATGACTGTCCCCCTGCTCGCCCAGGCCCAGCTCGCGCACGCAATGACCATCATGGCCGAGGGCGCCGCCGACCACCGCTCCTCCCTCTACGCCCTCACGCCCGCAAACCGCATCCTCATGAGCGTCGCGCGGCAGACGCCCGCCACCGACTTCCTGCTCGCCCAGCGGCTTCGCAACCTCGTCATGCAGCATCTCGCGGCTCTGTTTCGCGCCCACCCCGGGCTGGTGATTGTCACGCCGACGACGCCGAATGCCGGGTGGCCGATTGACGAGGCGGAGCTGTCGCACGGAGTGACGAATGCAAATATGCAGATTCGCAACATGGAGTATGTGTGGCTGGCGAATTTTACCGGCGTGCCGTGTATCCAGTTTCCGGTAAACTATGTAAAGGGTGTCAAGGGGCAAGGGCTGGTGCCGATTGGGCTGAGTGGACATGGCGAGTGGGGGAGTGAGGATGCGTTGATTGAGTTTGGCTTTGATGGTGAGAAGTGGTTGCACGAGGGCAGGGAGGAGGGGAGGCAAATGCCCGCGGCGTGGGTTGATGTCCTGAAGTTTGATTGATGCCTAGAGAGAGGACGACTATAGTATGTAGAATGCGGCATGACGAATTTTCCTTATTTGACAAGTACGATAGGATGTCGAACAAAAAAAAACCCCTCCCTACCTCAATGGCCTTCCATCCGTCACCTCGCCATAGGGAGGGTTGTCGTATTCGCCAAAGCAGGCAAAGTCGTAGTCGGCAAGCTCAATCTGCTTCTGCATCACCTTGAGAAACGTGTCCATTTCACACCATCCGTCGTCTCGCTGTCCGCACTCGGCGTGGCTCTTGCCTAGCGGAATGGTGCGCTGGTTGAGGATGAAATGCACGTAGCTCGTAGGCTCGCCGTCGAGATAAATGTCGTCTTGGTTGCGCTTGGGATTGACGGGCGCAGGCGCGCGAATGACTTCAATGTCTAGGCGGCCGGCAAATGGCTGCAGGTGTGAGAGTATGAACTCACGGTCGTGCTCGATGTGCGTGGTGGGCAGCTTGTCGTTGAATTGGCGGAGGCCGAAAGCGACGAGGATGCTGAGGATGCCGGCGTCGTGGCTAAAGTCTAGATTGAGCGCTTGGTCAATGGGGAATGTGACGGTGTTGTTATCGAGCGTGACGTTGATTTGTGCAGAGGGTGAGGTTAGGACATGGTGTTGCATGCGGGCGAGGACCTCTTCAACGTAGCCTGTAGCACATGGCAGTGAGTGAGTGTCATCAAGGACATTGCCGTTTGATTCAAAGCAATGACTTACCAATACCAATGGCACGGCCAACAGGTGAGGCAAAGCCCGTGCCGGCTTGAAAGGTAATATCGAGTGCGTACTCGAAACCTTGCCATTCTTCGTAGGTGAAGAGACTGCACCAGTGGGAGAATCCTAGGGAGACCGTCTCGTAAGAGCAGAGGGCTTGGGCATTGTCTACGGTAGGTCAGTCCAGCATTTCCCAAGCAGAGTCGACTTTCCCAAGCATACACGTGTCACTCAAAGTCCAGTCGAGATGGCCAGTAATGTTGCTTCTAATCCTTTGATGGGCATCGTGGAGGTACACACCCACCCACTCCATGAAGGCTACGATGCATCAGCCCTGGTCGAATCTCATAGGTCGAGCTGTGTTACCATGCTTGGCTACTTGCCAGTTTGTATGGTTGCATTGCTTGTAACCAGCCAGCGTATTGTTGAACCCTGGTGCTTCAATGGCAAGCTCCAGTGTTGCATTCTGCGTCCACTGCAGGCCAAAGAATCCCGCAAGAAAGTATTCGGCCGACTCCGTCATGCGTCGCTGCGTGGTGCTCCGGACTACAATCTTGCTCCCGTTATTCGGGTACAAGTGGCCGTACTGATAGTAGTGCAATGTGCCAGACTGAAACAGCTCGTATTTGCCATTTGGGACGAGAATTTCGGCGCCAAGCAGAAACTTCCAGTCGTTTAGAAACGAGAGAGGACCGTGGGCAGTGAATTTGCCAGCCGCATCTGTGAGCTTCTTTCCCAGAGTCCGCTCAGCTGCCTCGCCACTAACTTCGGGATAGCGGCTGCCGTGGCGATGTACCATGTTGAGCCATGTTACGTTGGCACCAGGAGGAATCGAGTATTCATTGACCCCGAACCCGCGGGGATTGGGAAAGTAAGGGCTAAGGTTTGCCAAGCTTTGGAAGATGTTCTTGTTATCAGGATTGCCTGGAATAGGCATCTGGGTTTCCAACGGCGTATTTGGCATGTACGACACACCAGCAAAGGGTGCTAGGTTTGTCTGAGCAAGAAACGGGGCAGCGCCCGTCTGGGTTGGGCCTTGGAAATGGCCATCGTCGGTTGCAAAGTAGTCCGGAATGCCAGACGCCTTTGTGGTTGGCGTGGCTGCTGTGTTCATCAGCTGCCATATCATCAGCCGAGCAATCGCCATGGCACTAACGCTCTACGTCTTGTCCGCCATGGATGGGAATCTGGGCTCCACGGCCACCCTCTTGTGGAAGTCAGCAACTCTGCTCAAATACAATCCATCTGCATTGAGGGGTGATTCCAGGGCAAGGGGCTTTGATGGATACCATGTACGCACTTGGGCCGGCCGGATACAGCGAGCTGAGGAGCTGCAGCGAGAGCTCGAGAATGCCGTGCATGGTGGGGTGGGTAGCTGCAAGCTCTTAGTGGACACGCGAGAGCTGGCTGGGTGGGCAACGTCCGTTGGAGCGGCGTAGTAGTGTGAAAAGGAAAGATCAAATCGGACGTAGTTGGGCGCAGAGGACGGCTTGCACAGGCACGCGTCGCTGTGGCTGGCCGCTGCTGCAGTCGTCAAAGGCCTTCGGTCTGTCAAGAGAGACAGAGAGCAGCTTGAGCTTGGACCATGTGTCGCGGATTTCTCGTGACGCAATCCCGTGGGCAGTCCGACATGGTATGCCGGACCCATGCTGAGAAGCGCCTCAGGATGCGACGGCCCAAGTTTGAAGGCGCCATCCACAGGAACGAGGCGACTTGGGGTAAGCTTGATACTCGAGGAGGCGTCCTACAGCCGTGCTTACCATAGATCCGGGTTGCCGAGCCCGTTGCAGATACGAGCCCATCGTTACGGTACCTGACCGGGATGTTGGGCTACGTATGGTGCCTGCCGTCCATGACAGTAGGGCTCGAGCGATAGAGGGCAGCTTACTAGTAGTGCTATTCACTTGGACGAACACGGCAGCAGACGCCTTGTAGCGCATGGCACACACCAATGACCCTTTCTAGCCATGGTTGAAGAGGAAGAAGCTAGCAAGCAAGCAAGCAGGGAAGCAGGGCAAAGGGCAACTTGGCAGATTGCTCGCTGTAGGTGTACGTATACAGGCACACACACACACACACACACACACACATGTGCCTGTGGGCATGTGAAGCTCAGTCGATTTCCGATTTGCACCGACCTGTAGGCGAACATGGATCATCCTCCCGTTGTGTCCACTTTAAGCAGTAGTATAGTCCACGACGCGGAAAGAAAGAAAATCTGCTTTGGGTGGCCAAAATGCGAGTGGACATGCCCGAGGGCAATGTGGCGGACTTGGCTGAAGACAAAGTCACCGAGTTGAAGACGGCTTGTTGAGCGATGCAGATGGTTGATTCAGGCTAGTAGTGTGTGCATGTGACTGGTATAGTATCGTGGTGCCATGCAGGGTCCGATGGAGTAAGAAGGTGACCCGTCTTGGCTAGCAGAGGGGTGCAGGGCTCATTTTGGGCTGGTGCTTCACACGTAGTATATAGCAAAGGGGCTAAAAAGAGGTAGATGCATCTTCCGCTCCACTGGTAAGATGTGTTGGCATGACGTTGTCGAGTAGGAGGAGGGGGTGGGAGAGGCACAGCATGGCATGCGAGGACAGAAGCTTTCCAAGCGGTTGAAGCTAAGAGAGTGATACGGCCGGCCAAGTGATTGCGGAGGAGGGCGACAGGTGGTATAGGCTGAGGGCTATAGGGGACGCGTAGTCGCCGGTGGTTCTGCGGTGCTTTGTATCCAAGTCTTGGGAGCTGCCGTAATGCCATCTCGACATGCACGACAGCTCAGTAGGGCGAGCAAATGCAAAGCCGTTACTCTGCAACCGTGGCAGCAACAGCGGCTTCCCAAGACAGCATTGGCGATGCAGCCCTACCGGAGATATTGTCCAACGACTCCACAGCCAGTGGCACAGCGGCTAGCGGCTAGCGGCTGGCGGCTGGCGGCTGGCGTGGACGAGTCGATGGGTTGCTTCATCGGGCAAACTCGACCATGGCCGGTATTTTGAGCGTGGCGAGACGACGTACAGGCTCCAGCCCGCCGTCGGGCCGACTATGGTGAGAAGAAGCCGGATAGGGCGATTGGATGAAGCAAAGGCGGGTGCCGGTGTGCTAGAGAAGCACCGAAGAACAAAAGGTGGGTAGGTGGTAGGGAGTGGTAGGCAGCCATGTACATACACACACACACCTGCCGGCCCAACGACCATGCAGAGCGAGCGGGGACGACAGCAAGAGCGTTGGGCGAAGGCGCCGGCTAGGGCTAGTGCGCGTGCTGAATGCACAGCAGGGGCGGTGCAGGAAGGGGCTGGGCGTGGGCGTGGGCACGTCACAGGACATGAGTTGTATACATTTACTCCTAGGCGGAGAGGGGACATGGGTTGGGTGCAGTGCGAAGTGGAAGGGGTAGGACAGGGTGCGGCTGTCTTCTGAATGACCCCCATACTGATCGTCATTGACTCGATACATACCTGACGCTTAGGCTGGCGGGCAGACGCAGGCGCGTGGTGCAGGTAGAAGGGGTCGAGGGGGGGCGGACCGACTCGAGGGCCGCATGGGCAAACATGGTAGCAAACCCGACGGTTACCGGCTATGGTGCAAAGTTGGCGAGAGATGCATGTCAGCCGCTGCTGGTGTTTGTTTGTGTTTGCAGTCCTTTGGTGACGACTGCATAGTACCCCCCAGGGGGCCGTGTGCCCGAAAACAGCGGTGACCGTGTACATGTGTACAGATCAAAGTATCGTGTCGGTAACCATGTGCAGTAGCATGTTGCGTCTGCAGCCTTCACTCGGGGTGCCGCCGGGCACGAGTAGAGGGACTAGTGAGATGCGCATCGCACGGGGGGGGGGGGGC
>JALPSE010000026.1:4460-56892 GCA_030558545.1 Bipolaris gigantea
AGCGGGAAGGAAGGATTTGAGATGGGGCACGCGGTAGTGCAGATGACGTAGTCCGATATGGACTTCATATTAATGGTCTGCTGTGACTCTCCTAGACTGCATGTGTACAATGCTGCCTTGTCGAATACGGTGTAATAAGGGATTGTTTTTTTATACCAACCCCCAACTGTAGATGGAATGATCAGTAAAGAGGCCGAATGGTAGCACTCTGCATAGTTTGAGTCATCCATCGTCTTCGCCTCTAGTCCAGAAAAAGACGACATGTATCGTTGAGAATAGTTTATGTGAGATCAAACCTGTCTACTTGTGTTTGCACTACAAAAAAGCATTGCAGAGCGAATCCATGGATTCACACGCAAGAAATAGGACCGTAATTCTCCATATTCTTGTGCTTTTCTCTCTCACCCCGTCGACTGGGTGATAATCGAAGATGACAAGTAGAGACTTCCAGTGCCCCCCATGTGCTCGCTCGTCCCATGTCAGCGGGGCAGTGCACGTCCAATCCAACCAATCAATGTGATTGAATCAGGTGGGAACACATTCCATCACGCTAGTTCCGAATCAGGCCAAGCTTCGCCGGGACCGTACGCCGCATCCGTGCAAGCAGGGCAGAGGGTGGCAGCACACCACATTGGGGGCGGTCAACATCAGCCCCAGGGTCGCATCGGCCTAACCCAGTCGAAGCCCATCCATCTGCCGAACTGCCCAATACCACCCTCTTCATTGGCCATTGTCATCTTCTGCAGCATGCGGAGAGGCCGCGGCCGCCACGGACAGCTCAGCCTGCAGCCTTGACCTACAGTTGGCAGCTGAAGGCGACCGCCGCTTCGACGATAGCCAGTGAAGCACCTACATGCATTCACAGTAGATTCACCAGCCGTAACCATGGGGGCGGGACAACCACTGCTATCAGCAAGGACGACTCCGCATCGCTCTTTTGATATAAGAAGGAACGAGGCCGAGTGCATTGCACCTATTATCAATTCACTCTCCAAACCTTCACCCTTTGCTTGCGAGCGTAGCTCCCCCCATTGCGCTTGCTTCTCTTCTGCTGCTATCGCAGCTGCATCCTACCAGCTCGGTTTGGCGACTTATTTGATACACTATATATTACCACCCTCCCGGGCTTGAGAGTCGACGGCTAGTCTTGCTGCCATCTTTGTCGGCCTCGACACTATTGGTAACACGTATGTACGCTCAGTAGCCGAGATGTCTCTTCACTTTTCACCTCTTTTCTTTTTCGTTTCCATGTTGTTTCTTTTTTGGCGTTCCGCCCCCACTATCCGCACCTGTACCACAACTCTACAAGCACGTCACTTGGCTTCCTTGTGCCAGAACGCAGCACCATTACAGTTCTTATGGTCTCTAATCAGACGCAGTAAAACATGTCAAACGCCACAGAAGAGGCCAAGGCGGCTTGGGATACTCATGTCGACACCCGCACAGGCGTCGAGCCTCCCAAGCCTGCCGATCCATCCGAACTTACCAACCTACGCAACACCATTGGTGCTTCATTCAGTACTGTCGCATCTCTGATCGGAGCCGTCAAAGCCCCGGTTCCTGATCAAACCGGGGATGGCTCCAAAATCGCACCCGAAGAGAAGGCTACCCTGTACAAGAAGATTGAGGGCAGCCTCCGAGACATGTCTCACCTTGGAATCCAGGACATCAAATCATTAATCGATATCCAAAAGGAAAAGATGCTGGGTGGTTATACCGATGACAAGACATATCTCATGGAGGGCCTCATTCGAACGGCTGCTGCGTTGCCTGATGGTTCCAAGACAAGAGAAATCGTCACCCACAAGTTCCTCGAACAGTTATGGAACGACTTGCAACACCCCCCGCAATCATACCTCGGTGCACAGTATCAGTACAGATCTGCTGATGGATCCAACAACAGCCTTATCAACCCTCAAATCGGAAAGGCTGGAACTCCGTATGCGAGAACCGTGAAGCCGGTTGCTATGCAGACGCCTGCACGCCCGGATCCCGGCGTCGTCTTCGACAGCCTCATGACAAGGAAGCACGCGGAGCTGCACCCCAACAGGATATCAAGCATGCTCTTCTACCTGGCGTCCATCATCATCCACGACTGTTTCCGTACGGATCACGCGGACTATTCCATCTCGATGACATCTTCATACCTAGATCTCGCGCCTTTGTATGGTAGCAACCAAACCGAGCAGGACAGGATGAGGACACACAAGGACGGAAAGATCAAGCCTGACTGCTTTTCAGAGTCAAGACTTCTCTTCTTTCCCCCCGGCGTCGGCGCACTGCTGATCATGTTTAACCGTTTCCATAACTACACTGTCCAAAACCTGGCTGCCATCAACGAGCAAGGCCGCTTCACCAAACCTTCTGCTGAGGCACCAAAATCCACTGGCGATGTGGAAGTGGACAAGAAGACAAAGGAAAAGTACGATGAAGCATGGAAAAAGTATGACAATGACCTTTTCCAGACCGGTCGCTTGATCACCTGCGGTCTGTACGTCAACATCATTCTCATCGATTACGTTCGTACCATCTTGGACCTCAACCGCACAGACAGCAACTGGCAACTGGACCCACGCGCCGAAATACCGGATTTGCCCATGGGCGTCGGAAATCAGGTTTCAGCTGAGTTCAACCTCGTGTACCGGTGGCATTCCTCCGTCTCTGACCGTGACGAAAAATGGACGCAAGAAATGTGGGACGGTCTGTTCGGCGAAGGTCGCGACCCCAAAACCGTTGACAAGTACGAGTTCTTGGGGCGCTTGAACGAAGTGTACAAGAGAACCGACCCCGATCCCGCAAAGCGTAAATTTGCTGGCCTTGAGCGCAACAAGGACGGAACGTTGCCTGATCAAGGTCTGGTAGATATTCTGACCTCTAGTATCGAGGACTGCGCCAATTCCTTTGGACCGAACAGAGTCCCTGCTGTATTCCGTGCCATTGAGGTCCTCGGTATTGATCAAGCACGTGCCTGGAATCTAGGGTCGCTCAATGAGTTCAGGAAACACTTCAGGCTCGAGCCACACAACACTTTTGAGGACATCACGTCCGACAAGTATGCTCAGGAACAGCTCAAGCACCTCTACGATCATCCCGACAAGGTCGAAATCTACCCAGGCATTGTCGTGGAAGACGCCAAACAGCCCATGGCTCCTGGATCCGGTCTTTGCCCCCCATACACCATTTCTCGTGCCGTTTTGTCTGACGCAGTAGCACTGGTTCGCGGTGACAGATTTTACACACATGACTACAATCCACGCACCCTCACAAACTGGGGCTACCGCCAGGCCGATAGCGATACTGCAATCGACAACGGATGCGTGTTCTATAAACTCTTCCTGCGCGCTTTCCCCCAGCACTTCAAGTACAATAGCGTCTATGTGCACTATCCACTTACCATCCCTTCGGCTATGAAGGTCGCTCTGAAAGATTTGAAAAAGGACAATCTCTACGATTTTTCAAAGCCAGTACAGACACAACATCCACATTTGTTCAAAGAATACAAGCTAGCTACTCAGATTACGACGGATCAAGATACCTTCAAGGTAATGTGGGGAAGGTCCATGGAATACATCATGGGTCCTGCATCCGCAGACTTTATGCTGGCTGGCGATGGACCTAAGAACGCAGCTTCTCGCCAAATGATGAGCAAAGCTTTGTTCATCTCCGAATGGGACAAGGAAGTGCGCAATTATTATACGCACAAGACACGGGAGCTGTTGCGCGAGAAGAGTGCGAAGATCGCCAGCTTCAACCAGGTCGACATTATCCGGGATATTGGCAACCTGGCACACGTTCACTTTTGCTCGGAACTTTTCATGCTGCCTCTCAAGACGGAAGAGCGGCCGAACGGCATCTTCACCGAAGCCGAGCTGTACCTCATCATGTCATCTGTCTTTGCTCTCATCTTCTTTGACGCAGATCCGGCGTCCTCGTTCCCCCTGCACGTCAAGGCACGCAAAGCAACGCAACTCCTCGGCAGTATCGTTGAGGCAAACGTCGAAGCAATTGCAAGAAGCGGCATTTTGTCCAGCATTATGCAAGCCATCTGGCCCCAAGAAAGCGCACTCAAGAAGTACGGAAAGCACATGATCAAGCGCCTCCTTGAAAGCGGCACGGACCCTAAGCAGCTTGTCTGGGGCCATATACTAGGCACCGCAGGTGGCATGGTAGCAAACCAAGGCCAGCTCTTGGCGCAAACTCTGGAATACTACCTGATTGGCGAGGGCAAGGAGCACTGGCCTGCCATTCAGAAGCTCGCATTGGACGACAGCGAAGAAGCCTTCAAGACGCTGGTGCATTACACGATGGAAGGCGGTCGGCTGAACGGCGAAACAGGCATCATTCGCGCCGTAGCAAAGGACATTTCGCTTACTGAAGATGGCAAAACAACCACGCTCAAACCTGGCGATACAGTTTTTGTCAGTCTGCGTGCTGCATCGCATGACCCGGCTGCTTTCCCCAACCCGGATGCAGTCGACCTTACGCGTCCTCTGGACTCGTATATTCATCTCGGCCACGGTCCGCACCAGTGTCTGGGTCTCCCAATAGTACGTGTAACGCTTACAACCATGGTCAAGGAGATAGCCAGGCTGAAGAACTTGCGACCTGCGCCGGGACCGCAGGGCAAGATTCACAAGGTTGCTAAGAGCATGGAGCCAGAGGGCGTGAAAGAAAAGTACCAGTATCATGCCTATTTGACGGAAAACCAGGACATGTATTTTCCGTTTCCATGCGGTAAGTTAATGAAATCTTCTCCATAACAAGACTCGGTTGATCATTCGGCTAACATGTTGTAGCTTTGAAGGTGTGCTGGGACTAGTAGACCGCCTCGATACGGACGAGAGGATCGGCGATATGACGGACGGGCGATGTGTCGCGTGTACACCATGATGTGCCCATGGATGTGGTACTCGAGAAGATGGGCTGAAGCGTTTGGGAGATTGGCGCAGGTGCTTTGTTTTCCGTGTTTACAAAGGGCCGTTGGTGGTGGAATGCTCGCCTTGGATTCTGTACTCTGTATTGGTTTAGTGGCTAGGAGAGTCCGATGGCGTCATGGAAGTACATCGCTCAACCCACGTCGCATTGCTCATCTGACATGCCGTGAGAGGACTAAAAATAGGAGCAAAGAGGCCAGAGCATCAGCAGATCGTCCCGCGCCCAGAATGTAACCCTCTCCGAGATACCGCACTTCCTCCACCGCTCATTGGTCCAAGCGCCCAGCCTCGTATTTGCGCCACCCCTAATCGTTCGAGTGACGTCCTCAAGAGGGCCTCGACAGCCAACTTCACCACCAACGTATGGGATCCTCGGTCGACGTTACCACCTCCGACTGGAGAGTTTCGAGATGGGAATTTAACGTGTTCACATAACCGCAGGTTCCAGCACGGCTACATCGTGCGCGGCAGCTGCTTTTGGGTAGTCGGATCCTTCCAGGGCCCAGAAACCGGGATTCCTATTCAACCGGCCGTCGTCCCAAGCAACTTTTCGTTAGCTGCTTGAAGCCAGGCTCCGCAGTCGACCGGACGTGAGTTTAGCCACAACTTTTCTCTTATTAACATGCCTCTGCTAGTATGGCTGGATTTTAGAACTCCATACAGCTTTACCGCCATCACAACGGATTAGACCTACAACGCGCTTGTGGCTGTCAACGAGGAGTTTGACGTCTATCCTACCATCTGGCAGCAGTACCCTATTCCCCACACCAAGTGAGCTTGATCGATTTCTCCGAGGGACACGCGACGGAACGGAACTGGGTCGCCCAAAACCTGGCCATGCGATGGGACCGGGTCACGGAAACTTCTAGTCGTGCCGATTTTCTCCTCTTCTCTCCATGTTCCCAGGCTGTAGAACCTTGTAGATAGGTAACCATGTAGATATGATTATTAGATTCAACGCATTTTCCATCTTTTTTCAAATAACTGTATAGTGCTCATGGGACCTGGCAAGAAGTGGGGAGCTACTGGCATAGTGCACTAAGTTCGGCCGGATTAGGTCCATTCAATACATATCGTATCCACAATCCACCAATGGAAGCGCTAGTCCAAGACAACACTTAATGCAGCACTGTGTGGGCATATGGTGATCTTTTTCCAAGAGTAATTGGTGAAAGGTATCATGTCCAAGGATTGCCACCTCCGCACTGGATCCGCCTCCCGGTGGTCATTGCACAGGAAGCGCAATATATAAATGTGACTTCCCGCGTTATGACTCCGATCTCCCAGCACCACATCATCGCATCCACAACCAGTCTACTCCTACTCCTACTATCCGACATCCATCCTCGTCCTCATCCTCAGCAACAATGGTCTCCTTGACAACCCTCCTCACCCTCGCCGCAGGTGCCCTAGCCACACCCGTCACTCCCGCGCTGACCCCCCGCGACATTGAAATCCCCGCCAACTGGACCTGGCACGTCAGCGGCTGGGAAGCCGGGTGCCAGCGCCGCGGCTGCTACTACAACTTCAACGTCACCATCCCCAGCGTGCGCGCCGCCATTGGCGGCGGCAAGTACTACTGCAACGGCTACGAGAACGGATGGTACCGCAAGGGCAACTGGTTTGAAGAATGCAAGCTTTTGGAGCTTGCGCCCGGAGAATTCTTGTCCGAGGCGAACAACACGGTTGCGGCCAAGTTGAGTGAGCAGGTCGGGGATGACCCGAGCCCGAATGAGATTATTGTCAGTTTTCTGTGGAATGGGTATAAGCCGACTGGGTAAGTGTCTTCTTTTTCAGTCCTCTCTGTTTTACAGTCAGACACGATTTGGGAGAACGAGCAGCGCTAACCTGTGTCCCCCCTTTTTTTTGATATAGACGCCCTGCGTACAACTACTCCGGTTCTGCTCCCACCTCGTACAACCAGGCTGTCGGTCCTGCTCTGGACTTTGACATTACTCCTACCAGCGTCTTCGCTGTCGCGTGAGCGAAAGTGGAGAGGGTTTCTGGGCAGAGGGTGTAAATAATGAGATGGAAATGCGTCGACGAAGAAAATAGTGCTGTTTTTTTTAGTGTTTATTATTACATGTCACCGGAATTCAGCGTATATAGTTAGCGTGTAGCGTGTCGAATCAGGCACTTGGAAAGAAAAAGGAATGGCAAATCTTGGTTTCTATAATCCTCAATACAAGCCAAAGATTTGAAAATGAAAAAAAAAGCAGACCAAGCATAGGACCATGGACGAGGCTTGTGGGTTGTGATGTGTAGTTCAAATCTCATGCAATAATCCGTCAAATAATCTCATGGCAAGAAAGCTTCATCCTGCTAAGCCTGAGACGCGCACATGGTACCCCTACGTCCTGAGCATTTGCGGTCCGCCAATGAGAACGGCTCCTACCCGCGAGATCACATCGTGTGCAATAGGATCACGTGGCGCGATGTGCATGCACGCGTTTGGGTCTTGTGTCTCGCTATCGGGCGCTGCATGACGACACGGAGAGGTGAGTCGTATTCCAAAGTATGAACAGCAAGCGTACCAGAGCCATTGTGGTAGGAAACAGTAGATAGATTACTGTGCGGGTGCACAGGCTAGCCAGCCACCCCTGGGCAGAGATTGTACATGACAACGTCTTTCGTGTACAGTAGAGCATGGAGCGATTTCGACGGCTCCTCCGCCTACCTGATGATTTCTTTCTTTGGCTTTGGATCTTTCCATTCGTCCAGCCGTCTCATGGTTGGGATGTAAGAAATTAGTTATCTGAATGGGCTGTACAAAGCTTATGCATGAAGTGGAATTTTGTCTGAAGAGTAAATGAATGAATACGAAAATAGGTCGATGAATGGATTGATAGGTGAAATGAGATGAACTACGAGAAGCAGGAGCGATTCGTATTTAGTAACCTTATATATGGCATACCTATCAGAACAGGACATAAGTACCTGCTCTAAAAGAGAGCAGAACATCTGTTTCCTAGCCTACTTCTGTTATCGTGATTGTTTCCATTGTCCATATTGTCTCGATTGTCGGCATCGTCTAGATCGCTGGCATCGGTTGCATTGTAGGCACCGACGGGATTGATCGTATAATTATCATATCCGACGTCGTCGTCAAAGTCATCGTGTCCACTGATATCTCCTCAATGCCACTCCACATTCATGTCACGAACAGAGTTGGTTCCGCAGTGATTGCTCCACCATGGTTGTGCTGTATGTTTCCGTCATCAATGAAAACGACGTCCATGCCGACACGGGCAGAGAGCGACTTGATCGTCTAGGCAGAAGGATTTGTGCCGTTGACAGGGGGCTCATGGGTTGGGCGTGCTACATGTGGCGTAGCCAGTCAAAAAAAGGCCGTTGATTACGCCAGGGATCAAGGCGCCATCGTTGGAGTCGGTCACATTGGTGAAAGAGCCATGGTTGAAGTTGGCCCCATTCGTGGCAGAGGTATCATTAGAGAAGCCAAGTTTGGGAACAGAGCTATCGCTAGAGAAGCTAAAGCTGGGGCGCTTGAATAGAGCGGTAAGGAGGATCATCTCGTCGTCGGTGATGCCGGTCGCTTGCTTGATGATTTGCAAGTTAGCTTCAATGCGCTTGGCGCATGGCTCCTACACGGACATGAGGTCCTGGTCGGCGAGTATTTGGTGGATAGTGGCTGACTCGATAGGGATAGGCTGGCAACCAAAGTGGTTGCAAGGATTCGGTGAAACCTTGTCGATGTTGCGAGAGAAGACAGATTGTGCTCCCTGCCCGCTAGCTTTGATCTCTCAGAGCATCTTGACACCCGCCATGGGATCGTTAGCTACGATGACGCAACCGCGCTCCGAACCAAAGGATACGACTTGGACGAGCTTATCGACATAATGGATGAGTAGCCAGTCGGTATGGAGAAGAAGGGGATCTTTGGCTTCTTGGGCCTGGAAAACGGTAGCACAGCATGGGCCTGTTTGCCCTAAGTGCCGAGAATCAAACGTCCAGCCGGCCAGAAAGTGCCGTTGAACTCATATATTACCTCCGGAATTGATCCCGGAACATGACCCCGCCAGGCTGTTGGACGGCGGCCATACCAGTGTCTCGGTAATGTGTCGATCGGCAACACACCCGTCCTGCGGACTTGGATCGTTATGCGCAAGCTGGTAGAACCATCAGGACCAGGCATGGAAGCGAATCCAGGTTGCAGAAAGTCGTGCGCCCAGATGTCATGGCTGCGGGAGAAGAGGGTAGAGGTCCCCTTGCAGGCCAGAGTCGTTGACGGCGGCCTTGAGTTGCTGGTTGAAGCGGTTGGTGCAGATGCGTCGCGTGAGTCGTCACGTGGAAGCATTCGGGCAAGGGCAAAGGGCGCAAGGGCTAAGGGCACAAGGGCTGGACCATGTTAGCATGATGCATATCACGTGTGAAACGGTGTCGTCAGAAGTCTGGCTGCTTACAGACACTCGAAAGAGTAAGAAGCGCTCCGAGACGCATCTCACATAAGCTCAAACAAGCTTTATGTTTTGACTTGCTCCGCATGCACTTGGTAACATGTCCATGGGCTGGCTGGATGCACTGAAATGGGTCAATAGTACTACGTCCAAGCGGTGCTTTTTATATTCACTCTCCTCGTGCAACAACAACAACGACAACAACAATAAGCCAACCCAGCCACCTCGTTACTCATTCATTCCCAGCTCATTAGATACGTAAACAGGTCGCCACCCTCTCTGCGTATACACAAAACTCCCCGCCCGCCCAGCATATACATAGTTGGTGGCATTGCTCTAGGTTCTGCTCGGCCATCTGCAGTCTACTCTATTGGGTAAACAAAGACTCGCTTAAGGCCGAGTTGACGCTGTTTTACGACCCTCGTTGCGGCAACGTGCGGAAGCTTAAAATAGGAGAAATGTTCCGATTGGTTCATGCACCCGGCTTGGAGTGAATGCCCTCTGTCTATACGCTCTGGCCAATCAAAGCCCCGAAAATACCGCCGTATCAGGCCGACTTGCCGGCCCGTAACGGAACTGCGCCGCCCCTTCCACGTTTTCCTGGCAACACCCTACGACTCTCGAGGATTCTTATGATCGTGGCTCCTACATGACCTGCACCGTCTTAGTCAAGATTCTCACAACGACCGAGCTTCTACGATGTACATCGACAATCGGACCCGTCCGCTATACGCAACAACCAATGATAGCCTCTTGGGTTTGCCTGTCCGCTCCAAGGCTCCTCGAGTGCGCGCATTCTCACCAAAAGTCCGCACGGGATGTATTACATGGTAAGTTCTTCAATACTCCAAACCAAGAATGGTTGCTGGTGCTTGTCTCTTATCCTCTCTACCGTCCTGACCCCATTGCCCATTCACCAGCGATTTGCACGAGACATCGTGAACTAGCTCGCAGGGCGAACTTTGCGACGGCTCCTGCTCATCTTCGATGATGCTTTTAAGGCAACTGCTATGAATTTTTTTGTTAACGCTTTGTGACAGCAAGTAAGTGTGCTTCAGTCAGTGTCCTACTAGAGACAGGTGTACATGGTGATGATGCCTTTGCCTACCTCGCCACACGGCCACTGCTTTTTGGGCAAATACGAGAGGAGTGGAGTGTTTTGAGTACTCCACCTATGAGGTTCAGGTCACGCTGACAAGATTCCTCTTCCCCTATAGAATTCGCAGGAAGAAATGCGACGAAGAAAAACCAACCTGCCGGCGATGTAGAGACAGTCAAGTGAAGTGTGATGGATATGCACCCATACCGGTCGAAAAGAAGAAATCGCCTTTGCAGAAGGCTACGTCCGCCAAGGCAAAGAAGAGAACCATCCAGGCCACTCCCGGCATGGTCCAAACCGTCGTTAAGCATTCACAGCCACGTTATTCAGTTCTAGGTAATAGACTGAACCTCGAAATCGACGGTAGTGTGTACGACCGCATGTTTTTCCACCACTTTCGCTCCATCACCATGGTCGACTTCGTCCGTCTCGCCAATCCCAAAGATTTCTGGTCCCAGAGGGTACTCCCCATGTGTCATGCCGAGCCTGCTGTGCGAAATGCGGTTATTGCCCTCGGCGCAGCCCACTACGTCTACCTACAAAAGCTCTCGAAGCCTTACCCCAGAGACACTGACGCATCCATGACCCATTTTGAGTGTGTCGCAACGCAGTATTACAACAATGCCATCGGGCAGCTGGTAACACTCAACGACGGCAATAATTCAACGCTCTGGGATTTGCAACTCAAGATCCTCACCTGCTGCCTACTGTTCGTCTGTCTGGAGAATATCTTCGGCCGCACTGATGAAGGACTCCGTCATATGCAAGCCGGCGCTCGCCTCCTCGAAACCTTTGATTTGTCTACTATCCCAGCCAATTTTCAACAACTAATACAGGAGATTGCAACCGTCTTGCTTCACTTTTGCGTCGACGTATCTTACCTCGACGATGACTTCGACGTCCCGAATATGTTGCCCTACGTGGCGCCTCTAGTGGAACTTGATGACAGTGCGCAACCATTTGCCAGCCTCGCGGAAGCCAAGGACGCCATGTGGGACCTAGATATTAGAATGACCTACATCGAATGTCCCGATCACGAATCAGATGGAGTACCTGACAAAGACTGCTCCATGCCGGACAATATGAACGAACTCATTGAGCCTTTCGAGCGATGGAAGACCAAGTTTAATCTTCTCGTCGCATCCCAGATCGACCATACAGATGACCCGATAGAGATACAAAGGGAGACACTCATCTTGATGCTTCGTCGCGCCGTATGGCAAATCATCATGCCCATAAAAGCCGACAACGAAGCCGAGGAGCTGGCAAGGCTTCAGCGTGAGCTAGTTGACATGGCAGAGCTCCTATACAGCATCGAGGCTTCGTGGCTGGATCGACCTATATTCACACTGGACAGTGATACTATCCCGGCCCTGTATTTCGTTGGGCTGTCCTGCGAGGACCCTGCCTTGGCTCAGCGCATCCTCGCTCTCTTACGTGGTTCCCGAAGAAGAGAAGGGCCCTGGGATAGCTGGAAAGTGGCAGACAGGCTTGAAACCGAATTACTGAACCCTAGTCCTTGCCCATTCAGGAACGGTTCCGATTCTGCCTCATCATGCAGGTCAGGCAGTACCCCGAATTCTGCGGGATCGTCTCCATCAAGTGGCACGGCAGATTCCGCTTCCTCGTTTTCAGTTTGTAAGACTGTATTTCTTTAGGAGTGTCATGTATATTATTTCTGCAATCATTCTTTTTTTGCTCGAGATTTCAACTCGAAGACCGATGATGCAGGATTCTGACAGTTTCTTTTTGACTCTGCTAGATTACCACATCACCCACTGCAAGTCGGAAAAAAATCCAAAGCTAATATCGACACCGCCTTCTTCTTGACGACTCTCTGGCAAGCGACAAGGGCCGCTTGTACCCTTACCCATACTACTCATTCTTTCTAATGTAAGTTTTCCCGTTTCTTCGCGAATCAATGCTTGATCGAGATAAAATCACAATTCAGCGTCAGCCTCATGCTGCGTGGTTCCGCCCGTGTCGGTTCTCAACATCTGTAGTGGCGAGATGCTCGTCACCGGCACGGAAAAAGACACAATACGAATATTAATAAGCTTCCGCACTGCGGTGGCATTGCCTCATTACCCTGAATATCTATCATGGCTACATTATAACTCGCACCCTGGGTTACCAATCTAATACATGGCAGCCTCACCAGCAGTGTGCCTGCAGCTGCTAGTAAATTCTTCTTTAACTGGGCTGGATGCTCAATTGGCGGCTTTACTTTCCAGGCTGCACCACAGATTGCACTCAACACCACACTCTCTGCGTTCTCAGGGCCGCCAACGTCTTCGATTCTGAGCGCGAACGATTCCACCTCACGAGTTCTTGGAGATGCTCAAACAACCGCCCTGAAAAACGGCATCATCAGTCACGTTGATTATTACGATGATACACCTCTTGAAACTATCGGCCATCCTGCCGGGCCCGTTGCAAGCGTAATTTTAGCAGTGGCCGAAGCGCATGGGCCTATCACCGGTCTTGAGTTCATTACTGCATTTGTAGCAGGCGTGGAGGCAAAATGCAAGTTGAGACTATTTGTCTCGCCAGAGCACTACAATGTGGGATGGCACATTACTTCCACGACAGGATCCATTGGTGCAGCTATCGGGCTAAGCAAACTTCTCGGACTGAACACGACACATATAAAAACACGCCATCGGAATTGCTGCTACGCAAGTTGTGGGAATGCAAATGTGTTTCGGCTCAGATACCAAATCTTTCCATGTTGGCCGCGCCGCACAAGGAGATATTCTCGCTGCGCCGCTTACAAAGAATGGCCACACTTATTCTCTCGAAGACCTCGAAGTAAATTACAAATGGCTTCATATTGTCAGCATGCGGGAAAGTACGATGAGGTATTTCGACCAGCTAGAAAGATTTGAGAAATCGAGAAGAGCACCTCCAGACCTTACCCTTGTGGAGTCGGCATGCATCCAACCATTGATGCTGCCATCTGCCTCCGCAACGAGACACTATCGGAGACTCTTTCAATCAACGACATCCGTACTGTACAACTGCACGTCAACCCCGAAGTTCTCATCCTAACTGGAAAGAAAAAGCCACAAACTGGGCTAGAGAGCACGTTCAGCACCTACCACGCCGCCGCAGTTGGTCTGCTTTACGGGGAAATGAGACCGACTCAATTCACCGATGCTGTCGTCAAAGATCCGACCGTGATAAGTGCACGCAACAAGGTGACCGCAACTGAAGATGAAAGCGTATCCCGGCCCGAGGCAAACGTCACTCTGACCTTCAAGGACGGTACAACACTGCAAAAGCACATCGAATATACCAAGGGCAGTATTCAGGACCCGCTTACCGAAGAAGAGTTGAAAGAAAAGTCTATCGGGTAAGTGAGCTTGGCGATTGGGCCTGATCGTGCGGTAGATGCGTATGCGTCATTTTCAACCGTGCAGGGAACATCCGATGTTGCCGCCATTCAGCATAGGTATTAGCACTCAAGAAGGACCTAGAATTCGTCCAGATTATGTTCAGTGGTGCGACCACCAGGTTACGCGGGCCACTCGATGGGAAAATCGGTAATTCTTAATCTTGGATCTATCACACCAAGCCAACGCTGGTTATATAGGTGCAGTTTGTGTAGTAGGAATTTTCACTAATCGCATTAATTTCGAGGTTATATTGTTGATGTTGATTTATCGTTGTATGTATTCTTATGTGTCAAGCTCTCATGTTTATATCCGCTCTCGGGCTATTACTGCAATGTCACCATTCTTTCTTGAACCCTACAGTGAACTCAGAGCAACTTAATGTTTGCCAAGTCGGATGACAGTATCTAACTGGCCAAGATTACGCAAAAATGAGTAGAGTAGATCAGAGTCATCAGATATGCGCTTTGTAATGCCTTGCGGGCACATATTCTCCATGGATCCTTGATTAAAACCCGTTCAGCTGTACCTTTTCACCGCTTTCGAATCTCGTACGTATGCAAGACATGAAGTCTGAGTTTCATTTGTTCTTCATGCTACGCAGCAGTATTTCGTCCTCAACATGTATTCAACCCCCAAGCTGTAGTCAGGTAGACAAATTTATTGAGAAGAAATGTGGCACTTCATTTCAATATAAACGATAGAGCCTTTTGGGATTGAAAGATACGGTATCCATTGACGACGGAGAGAGGATGGCCCACTCTATAGCACGTGACGAGGTGTGGCTATTAATGCCAAGATTTCAAGGCGGTGACATGTGGCAGAAATAATTCTAGGACTGCTGAACATGCACGAACCGACTTCTTCACGCGCAACCCAGTTCTCGGATTCTTTTGCTTTCCCGCGCTGCAAATTCGGTTGCAAGATTTGTTCTGAAACTCTTGGAGACATACTGTAGCGCCGCAATCATGGCTTCCAGACGTAAGCCTGAAGCCAGTACTTCGCAACCGGGGCGCAAGTCGCACAACAGCGCACTCATAGACGAAGACGCTCGCGCAATCGCAGAATTCACCGAGAAAGCCACACAACAATATGGTCGTGGCGACCGGATACGGCCGAAATCAGTCAAAGATAAGAAGCTGCGGGCAAATGTGAAGTCTCTCGAGTCGAAGAACAAACAAGCGGCGATAGAAGCAAAGACTGTCGAGGTACTACTTGAGAATAATGCTGGGCTGCTGGAGCCGGAAAATGAGTTGGAAAGGACATACCGCGTTCGGCAAGACGAGATCAAGCGGGAGGTTGGCCTAGAGACAGCAAAGAAAGGGTTCGAGTTGCGGTTGGATGACCTTGGGCCGTACGATGTGTGCGAGTACAGTCGCAATGGGCGCGATTTGCTGATTGCGGGCCGGAAAGGCCATGTCGCAACGTTTGACTGGAGAGGCGGAAAGCTGGGCTGCGAACTACAACTCAACGAGACGGTGCGCGATGCGCGGTGGCTGCATACAAGCAACCAGAAAAACTTCGCCGTTGCACAAAAGAAATGCGTCTACATCTACTCAGGCGACGGTGTAGAAATGCACCAGCTCAAGAACCATTCGGAGGCGACGCATCTCGAATACCTTCCATACCACTTCCTCCTCGCCTCCGTTTCGACGGCAGGCATAATACGATACACAGACGTTTCGACCGGTCAATCGCTGCCACAGCTCTACACCAAACTCGGACCTGCCACAGCGCTTACGCAAAATCCACAAAATGCCATCCTCCACGTTGGCCACCAAAAAGGTCTTGTAACATTGTGGTCGCCCAATAGCGCAACGCCCCTCGTCAAGCTCCTCCCACATCGCGGGCCTGTACGAAGCATTGCTATCGACAGATCAGGCACCTACATGGTCAGCACCTCTCAAGACCGGCGCATGTCCGTGTGGGACATTCGCATGTTCAAAGAAATGCACCAGCACCACCTGCGTGTCCCAGGCACCACTCTCTCCATTTCCGATCGCAACCTCACGGCCGTAGGCTATGGAACCCAAGTCTCTATCTACAAAGACGACATCTTCCGACGCAGTCCTGAAGACCAAGCACAACCCAAGATGCCATATATGGGATGGGGCGGCCAGGGCCTCGATGTTGGTCGCGTGCGCTTCTGTCCTTTTGAGGATGTACTCGGCATATCGCACGACCGCGGCTTCTCCTCCATCATCGTCCCCGGCTCCGGAGAACCCAACCCCGATTCCCTCGAACCGGGCACCAACCCCTATGAAACCTCCAGGCAACGCCGTGAAACCGAAGTCCACGCCCTCCTCGAGAAGCTCCAACCCGAGATGATTGCACTCGACCCCAACTTTGTCGGTAACCTTGATCTGACGTCGCACGAGGAGCGACAAAAGGAGTACCGCGCGCAGCGGGGCGAGCGCGAACCAGACAAGATCGATCTGCTCAAGAAGAGGGGCAAGGGAAGGAACTCGGCGCTAAGGAGGTATCTGAGGAAGAATGGCAATAGAAATGTCATTGATGCAGAAAAGGAGCGCGCACGCGAGGCGCTCAAGAATATGCAAAAGAGGCAGATTGAGCGCAAGGACAGGTTGAAGAAGGAATATGGCCCTGCGCTTGAGCGATTTGCGAGGAAGTAGGTGGTGAGGAGAGGGCCTCCTCCCCCCTTCCCAAAGGAAAAAGCATTTTTCCCATTGCATTGGCAGGGCGTCTCCGTGTCTTTTTTCATTTCTGTGTAGTTGAGATACCTTTTCTATACTGTTGAACATTGAGCAACGACACAAAGGGCATGGTGTGTATGAATGTAGCAAGATATTTACTTTCTCCCCCCACCCACAACAAAAGAGAGCGCCATGTCCATTTTTGACCTATTTAACATGCACATTGATTTCATATACCTCATACTTTCTTCACCACATTTACAACAAGAAAGCGGCAGCCGTATTTACTTCACTGCTCCACGTCGCCCCTCCAAGCCCTCGCGCTTCTCGGCCAAACCCTCTTGTACAGACTGACAGCGACGGCATCCATTGGACTAATCTTGCCATCAAACGTAGCCTTGAAGTAACCATGCGTACCCAGACTCTCTTTGATGAAACCGCTTCGTCCGCGCTTGGTCCACAGCGGCAGGCTCTTGAACCACTTGACGTCTGTATCATTGAAGAACATGTAGCGCACGGTGACGACACGCTTGTTGATCTTGTAGGGGTGACCGGTCAAGATGATGCGCTTGGCTACGATGCGGTTTGTCGAAGGAGGAAGAGATGTTCCTGTTGCGATTAGGCGGAGGGGGGAGGGGTGCTCAGGTGTAGGTGTTGTGCGAGTGAAGTAGAGAAGCGGGACGTTGCCCCACGTGAGTGGACCAATAAAACTTGCAATTGCAGATTGTCCTGGGTGTAAGTAACGGGCAAATTTGTGTACGTTGTTAGGCGTATTGCCTGCGTTTGAGAAAAGCTGTGAGAGGTGTTAGTCGGAGCCATGTCTTCTTGAGCGTGTTGGGTAAATGCTTTGACTTACAGGATTGGTTACGATCCTCCTTGCACCACATTGTACAATCAATTCCGTCTTTGATTTTATAGGAGACTCGTGCTCGGAGCTAAGCAGAATGCTGTAGTTGCACGCTGTTCGCTTATGCTCATGCCTGAGCAGTGAGAACATGGCCATTGGCCGCGATCCGCTCTCTTGGAATTGCAAGGGAACCCCTCGAATGTGCACGCTCACTCGAGTACCAGCCTTGACTCCCCCAGCCCATGCCTCGCGCATGAACTTGGTAGCAGTACGCTTGTAGTCGGAAATCTCGAGCAACCGTTGCCACTCATCAGGCTCGTATGGTCGATCTTCTTCCGTGTCCCATACACTGGTCTTGAGACTCTTCAATCCCCGGTAACGGATAAGACGCTCACGTGCATTGACATTCGGGTGTAGCTCAATCTCGTCGGGAAACTCCAAGTCCTCATCCGCTTCAGTTTTCCTCGACTTGCGGTACTCCTCGATTTGTGCCGCCTCGTCCTCTGGCGATGGATCCATGAACATCTCAGATTGAGGATATTCTGATGGGGCACCCTCGGTCATTGCTTTTCCATCAAGGTCCATGCCCTCCACACCATCCGCCGGATGGGCGGGCTGGCTCTGGTCATCTTGTCCATCATCCATGTCAAAATCCTCAAGATCGGAGCCCGAATCGGACATGTCATCTAGGTACCAGGCAGCCTGGTAATTACTAGTACCCCTTGGCAATCGCCTCTTCTGTTTGGGGGCAGTCTCTTCTTCTTCATCTGAGAAGTAATGGTGGTCGTCAAGCAAGACACCTTTTCGCTCAGAAGGGGCAACAGATGTGGCATAGTTGGTTACATCGTCCATAAGTGTTTCTTCAGGGGCGAGTTCTGCCAGGTCATCTTGGTCTTCAGTCGGTCGCTCCAAGGTATCATCAGTAGAATCGACGGCCATTTCTTCATCTTTAGTCTTCTTTCGCGACTCCAGCGGGGCAGCAACAATCTTCTCGACTTGGAATTCACCCCAATCTCCAACTTGGAGTAGCCGATCTGCCTTGAGCCCAAGTCCCCGAACGACACCAGTGACGACGACCTCGCCAGTACCATCATCGCTGATGGCCGACTTTCCTCCAGGCCAAGCAATGTCTTCGATGAACATATAGCTCCTCTGGTCTCTCCATCGAACACCTTTTGTAGTAGTTGTGCATAGTGATCGAACGAGGTTCGCCCCCTCTTGTCGGTTGTCGAGAGAGTACACACGGTCAGTGGACGGCAGCCAGTGAGTAATGTAAGACTTGAGCGAGGAGATGACAGAAGGTCTTTGTTTGGCAGGTTCGACACTATCCAATCCCTGGACTACGGTAAAGGTGTTGGAGATACCCTGGCTTTCGACCGACTTGAGTATCAACTCGCCCTCTGCATCCACCTCTTCATGCGCTGATAGGACAAAGACAACAAAGTCGGCGATGCGGCAAGCGTCGAGAGCGGCCAACAAGTCCCTCTTGACAACCAAGTATTGCACCTTTTGCTTGAAACGATCGACGGCTGTCCTTGTCCAGCCAACCTCGGGCACGTCATCGTCAATATCGAGGCTAGAATTGAGGCTGCGCACGGCGGCGGCTGCAGAGGTATCGGAACAGAGGGGGACGACTGCGGCGATTCGGGGGGCGCCGTCCTTGCCAGCGAAAACGTTGGTCGACTTTGCGTGCTCGTGGTCCTTGTTGATGCGCATCTGCTTGGCGCGGTTGCGGCGGTCGAATTTGTTCATGACCTGCTGGTGGGGTGTCTTGCGGCTGCCGAACTCGAAGGAGAGGGAGTTCACCTTACCTGTAGAGCCGTATTAGAGAGAGAACTGTGCTATAAGTAAGTTGTTCAGCACTTACCCTTGCTCTGTTCCTTGAGGGCACCCTTTGTGGCATGGCGAGACTTGAAGCCTTTCTTATCCTTCTTGGTGGTGCTACGGTGGTGATGCGACTCCATTGGGGCCATGTTTGCGCTGCCACCTGCCTTGAAGCGAAAAGGTATCGACGCCACTGTGAATGTGAATATCGACGACTGCCGGGACTTGCAGCGCTGGGGTTGGTGGGGGCGAGCGCCGGATGGGCGATAATTTTGTTATCGTCTTATCGAGAATAATTTTGGCTCCTCGGCTGTGGCGTCATGCCTCGGATCCCTGTCTTTTTGCGGCCCCTCACCAGCCCCATCTAGCCACAAGCTCGTCTGGACATGCATTCAAGCCACACACGGACACTCACGGGTGCATCTGCCTTTGCTCATACACACTACATATTCTTATCCTGGTGAAAATAACAAAACAAATACAATATGAACCAGTTCACCATATTCTGTGCAAGGAGTAGGTCTAAAAACACGTCTATTGACATGCCTAACTAATATGGATGGCGCGTCTTATGCCAGGAAACATTTGCATCATTCTCTACGGAAGAGATACAAGATTAATATCACATGCAGTGGGAGAACAGTCACCCATTGAAATCCGGTTCATGCAATTCAAGTGTTAGTCTGGAGCAGAGGATTTGAGTCTAAGTACCGTCATTACAATGTACCGCTGTTCTAGGAAGACAATGAGAAGCCTGGCTTAGAACATCACACACTTAATGCCAGCAAGATGCAAAGCGCACTTCTCACACGCTTTGCTTTCCGTCTTTATGTTGTGCAGAGCATAAGTTTTGCCCAGACCTACTGCTTTAGCTTGATTGGTTGAGAAGACCACATGTGTTTTGAGAAGGTGTTGAAGCAATAAAGTCAATATGTTGAACATCGGTACTAACCCGTTCGCGCTACATGCGTAAAGTCTCGTTTGCTTGTTTTTGCATGTCAGTCAACGCGTGACATGTGTGCTTCTTGTTACATCAATATGACCTATAATCAGCTCAAGTCATCATTGACATATGGCAAAATGAAGAGAAAGAGTTGCTGCAGGCTGTGCGGGTCCCCTTGATGATGCTACACCTTTATCAAACTGTTTGGTCTGATTCCATAGTTTTATCCTACGCATGGTTCAACACGCACTCGCACAAAATGTCATCTCACAACTTGCACAAGACCCTTTGAACACAATATTGCCTCTGTTTTTTTATGCCTAGATCGAAACTTCTCGAAATTCCACGAATACATCTGATTTCTTGGTTGCACTGTATGCCGAGTGAGGTACCTGCACGATGCTACGGCCGCTCCTGCCGTTTGTTACCTTTCACCGAGCGCACAGCAAACACCCACAGGCACTAACCTTCTTCGGCTTCCACACCGCACACTCACTCTCACCGTCAACAGCCCCAAGACATAAATAACAACACCACTGCAGTAACTATTACTTCAACACGGCACGATTTGTTGCAGCTGGACGATTTGAGCCTTACAAGCCCGAAGCTTGATCTTCTCACTGCCCATCATGAAAAGCCGCCGCAACCAGATTCCTTACAACCAAAATGAAATTGAGGGGTATGAGTGACCAGAAACGCTCCGTTACGGCCTGGCTGACCCTCGCAGTCTCAAGGGCATTGCTCTCCCCGCCAAAATCAAGTGCGGTCGCTGCCAGAAGAACCTTCCCCAAGCGAAGTTCTCCTCAAAGAAGCTTACCGATGCCCGTCGACAGATCAAGACCTCGAGCCGGATCAGTAAGCCCATCAACTGTCAGAACTGCACAGGCCAGCAAGTAGTTGAGGTTGAATGTACGATGTGTGGAAAGACAAAGGGTCTCGAGGATTTTGCAAAGTCCCAACGCCGCAATCCTGATACAGCAAAGTGCTTCGCGTGCGTTGAGGGTCAGCTTGCCAATGAGGCTTTTGACGAAGACAAATACGAAGATCCTGAAAAGGCCTTCATCCCTCCAGATCACTCCAATGGCCAGTATCCTGAGTACTTCTCGGCGGCCACTTCCGATACATCTTCGTCCCATGTATGTCCCAAGTTTGAATTTAGCATCCCTAGAGTTGTGGCCTTTTCGAGTGCGTTGACGCTGACTTTACCAGGGCGATGATGACTGGAAAACTGTCAACGAGAGCCATCCGTCCAATCGTCCCACAGCCAAGGATGGCGGTATCAAATTGTCGGCTGATTTCCAGCGGGCCATGTCTCTGAACGGATATGCCGATGAGAACTTGATTGATTACGAGTACGCTTACCCCGTTGGACGTGAGGGTACTGGCAACGATGGCTTGAGTGAATTTTGCACCAAGTCGTGGCACACCCAGTCCAGCAAGGCTCCTACTACCAGCTCAACCTCGACTGTCATTGCTAATAATCGTTCGTATGCGTCTACGGCAAGCTCATCTCGCTCGTTTACCTCAAGTGTGGCTGAGCGATCCAGTACTTCTGAGCTTTATCCTAAAGATGCGGCCATGACCACTGCTGCACCTCAAGGTCCTCTCGTAGTAAGTGCAACCTACTTCAAACGGCTGTGGTGTCAACTGTTCAACTGACTATGCTGCAGAGGCCTATGGGAGATGCCGCCCGCGAGAGCAGTCCCGTTGTAGATGCGTGGGTCGATTCTGACGATGACGATGACGAGTATGATGATGATGAGTATGATGATGACGATGACGATACTATCATCTAGACCTTCATTATCACATCTGGTGCCGAGAGGTTAAGGGTATTGAACGGATGACACGACCGGGTCTCGAGCGATTGTGAATACAAACCTGTGTAATCAAGTCATATAGATGCGAATTCCCGAGACAATCAATATACTACTATTCCAGGATTCCTTGCAAACTTCATTCTTGCTGAGATGGATCACCCTCACACTTGCATTAATCCAAAATATCCCTCAAGACGTAATCCGCCACTCAACAAAATAGCGTGTGGGCAGACTGGCAAAGAATCAATTGTCAGGGGTTGACTATGCTTGATGCAGCAAGGAATTGCCACCACGTGATTGCGCGATTGCCGTGTGGGCCTCGGACGCGCCCTCACCACTCATTGTCTCATCCCCCGCTTGTCGGCCTCCAACTCACTTCAACACCAACTGCCCCCTCCTCAGGCAACAAGTCGTATCTCGTACACTCCCCTTCTGTTGCACTGCTATAGATAGACGAAATGTAAGCAATTAACTTGCGCCACTTGGACTCAGCGTACAATACTGACGAGTGGCGACAGGAGCGGACGGCGACCAAGAGGAGCGGGTATCCGTGGGCCACATTCAGCGCTGACAGATTTCCTTGCGGTATGTTGACTTTATGCGCACATTTCTGCAACATGGCTTTATGAAGAACTTGTGCTGATTACGCCATACTAGGCAAATAACATTTCCGCACAAGAGATTCGCGATTCATACCAGCAACGTGTTCGGCAAGCCAGTAACAATGAGGAAGGCTCTGCAAACGCGGGCGCTGAGGACGAAGAGCCTGAAGAAGATCTCCAGGCAGAGTCATCTGCAATGGCAGCTGAACGTACTCGCAAACGGAAACGTGATCAAGATGAAGCTATAGCGAAGATCAAGAAAGGAAAAGCGGCCAAAAAGACGGCCAAGAAGAAGAAGGGATCAGATGACGACTCAGATTTTGAGGATATTATGGACATATACAAGAAGGCTAAACCTCTGCCTGGTCAGCTAGAGAATTGCGAGATCTGCAATAAGCGGTTCACCGTCACGCCGTACAGTAAAGCTGGTCCAGAGGGCGGTCTTCTATGCACGCCATGTGGCAAGGAAATGGCCAAGGATGCTAAAGTAGAGAAGAAGGCCAACAAGCCTGTTGTGCGCAAGGGCCGAAGAAAGATAGAGAGTAACCGCCTTGATGGGTTGACTGCGCGCGGGCCAAAGACGTTGCAGCAACTCTGCATTGAAAAGTTGGCAAAGCATGCGGAGGACATCGAAGAGCTGGGCGAGATGCCGGAGTCGATTATGAACCGCATCAGCGAGATCTTTTCGAAGAAACGGGCGATGAACCCCACGACGATGAAGCTCTTTCTGCAGCCTGATTTGGAGAACGTTGCTATTCACGAAGCTGCATATCTTGAGACAGAAGATTACGATCAGATATTTGCAGTGTGTCCAACTGTCAAGCGCCTGTCACTCCGTAACTGCTGTCAGCTGAAGGACAGTAACATTGACTACATGATCGAAAAGGCCAAAGCGTTGGAAGAGATCCAGCTGCTGGGAGCCAACCTGGTTTCAAACGACAAATGGATTGAATTATTTATTGCGCGCGGCCACGAACTCAAGGCACTCAAGGTGGAATGGCTGGATGCAGCCTTTGACGACCAGGTTGTGCAGGCACTGACTACCTTTTGTGCGAAACTCGAGCGGCTGAAGTTGGAGCGATGCAAGAAGATTGGTCCAGAGAGCATTGACGCGATTGCTCAGCTAAAGCACCTCAAGCACCTCACTCTCCGCTTCTACGATACCATTTCACGCGACAAGCTAGTGCACTTGATCGACTCTGTAGGCGCGAATCTGCAGACATTGTGCCTGGAGCATTTTGTTGACAACACAAGCGAGCCGACTAACGACGTGCTGAAGATCATCCATAAGAAGTGCCGGAATCTCAGCAAGTTCCGTTTCACAGAGAACCACGAGTGTACTGACGCTGGATACGTACAGCTCTTCTCCGATTGGGACAACCCGCCGCTGCGCTACATCGACGTCAACTCGACACGCGACATGGATAACAGCAACCCGGATGGACCTCTGGACTCGCCTGTTGGGCTTGGAAGCGAGGGTTTCCGTGCACTCATAGCACACTCTGGCTCGCGGCTGGAGTATCTAGATGTCTCATCATGCCGGCACATTTCGCATGCTACGTTTGCGAAAGTGTTTGACGGCGTACAGCAGTACCCCTATCTCCGCGAGATCAACGTGTCGTTTTGCCCTGTAGTAGACACGGAGGTTGTAGCGGGGATCTTCCGATCGTGCCCCGCACTGGTTAAGGTGGTGGCGTTTGGGTGCTTTGAGGTCAAGGATGTGGTCGTGCCACGAGGCATTGTGTTGATCGGGGCGCCCAAGGCACAGGACCAGATCGAGCAGTTTGGCGATGTGGTATTTGACTTTGCAAAGGAGCTGGAACAGAGCATGGATCGGATGGGTGCCATGAGCCGGGTTATGCCTGTCATGGGATAGTGATTTCTGGGAGGTTATGACATGGCTAATGGGAGTGTTTAGTGTCTAGGAGTTACATGGGTAAGTAATTATGGCGCCAAGGGACATATGATTTCAGTGCGCTTCTTTCCGTGTGGAAGGGTTGATGATTATAGACAGAACAGCAAATGACTCTTCAATCCATACTGTTTTTTTTAAATTCTTTTTCATTTCCTATGCTATAGAAGATGGCCTTGATCCACGCTGGCCTTGGACATGACATGGGCTCGCTAAGAAAATGAAGCCGCCTGTGCAAAACGCTCATAATGTAACATGAATCGACGTGGAACCCAAATTTGTGGTATAGAATCAGCCCATGGCTCATACCCTAGTCAGCCACATCATGAAGCCAAGCTGAACGATGTAGCTGTAGACGAACAAGAACTGGGTCCGCCTGTTCTTTTGATTCTTGGGTGGGTATCCGCCGGGGGCAGGGCCTCCAAAGTTTCCTTGACCAGTCTGATCGGGAAGCAGGACATATCGCAGGCTGCGAAGGAGGAAAAAGGCATTTGCATTGTAGCAGTAGATGAAGATGATCCAGTTGACCATTGTGCCGCCAAAGCCGAGCCACGAGGCAAAGTGGGTTAGAAGCAGCGAGACAATAACGTGGACAAACTTGTAGCCGCTGTATGCGACGAGATCGAGGAGTTGCGAGGAGCTGCTAATGGCAAGCAGAAAGGTACCAGTGCGTATGATGAGAATCTCCAGCAGGGTGACGGAGATTGCGACAGTGGCTGTGTAACCCAGCAGCTCTGGATGGAAGGCGCCCCTCAGTCCAGCCAGCAGCGTCGAAAGCAGGATGTAGCTGACAAGGGCCATTATGGGAATGTACATGTCAGGCGAGTTGACATCTTCGCGAGGAGGTTGGTAGAGTAGGGCGGCCGAGGAGGCGGCGGGATCAGAGGTATGGCGCTGCTGGCGGGACCAGGGGCGATGCCACCACGGGACGAGGATGATGCGTAATTTGGTGAGGACGTACGAGTTTGTGACATTGAAGTAGTGCCTGAGGGCGGATACGGATACGAAGCGTCCAATCTATTGCGGCGAGTTAGTCTTAGCCCAGCCATCATGATGCGCGCGCATGGCATGGGAAGTGGACGCGTCGCTTTACGTATAACGTCACGTACATTCTGCTCAACGTATTGCTGTCCTGCATCCACGGCGCTCTTTCCCATCTGGAAGCCGAGTTGGGCTGTGGGATCATTTATGAAGCCGCCAAACGAGGGGTGCATGTTGTAGCCTCCCTGCTGGGGAGGCATCCCCCCGCCCTGCTGCCCGTATCCATATCCGCTCTGTGGTTGCGAGGGCGGGGGAGGGGGAGAGCGCAGCTGGGGGACAGTCGAGACGTGCTGTGGAATTGGGTGGTGTACTATGGTGTGTTAGAGAAGGCGCGCCCGGAGTGGGTATATGTACATATATGGGGAGAGGCATACGGGGTGGTGAATGCGCGGGCGGCGGGTTGTTGTAGTTGGGACGCTGCATGACTGCGCGCGATACCGGGGCCGGCAGTCGTCGTGGAGATGGAGGGCGAGATGGAGGGCGAGATGGAGGGATACTAAAAGGGACAGCGAGTGACTGAGCGAGGCAAGGGGCGTGAATTGAGGGTGTGGTGCATCTGTGGGATTTGTGCCTTTGAGCTTTCCGTTGTCTGCCCGAGTTCCGACCATCTGGCAAGAGGCGGCCCGCACGGCCCTTCGTCATCGCACCAACATTACCACCACCACGCACTCCTCTCGCATGCCAGCCAGCGCCTCATGCGCTACTCTCGCTCATAATGCTCGACACGTTTGAGATACTCACCACCTCAGGAGTTGTGTTGTGGTCCCGTACCTATGTCCCCGTCGGCGCAAATGTCATCAACAGCCTGATCCGAGACGTCTTCATCGAAGAGCGCATCCAGCCCCAGGCCGACGATACCGGCTCCAAGCCGGCGTACAAGAAAGATGGCTATACCGTCAAGTGGACTGCCGCAAAGGATGTCGGACTCATCTTTGTCGTATGTTCTGCACCGTAAGAACGGTAGAGGCGAAGGCACGAAAAATGCGCCGCAATCGCCTCTTGGACAGAGCCATATACTAACACCCCGCATAGGCGGTATACCAGAGCCTCATCCACCTCACATGGATAGACAAACTCCTCGATAATGTGCGCGCCCTATTCATCGGTCTCTATGGCGACAAGCTCCAGTCAGACAGTAGTGTGGTCAACTGCGACAAGTTTGGCTCCTACTTTGATCGCCAGATGCACGAGTTGGAAGGCGCAAGCGATTCGGGCGCCCCCAGCATCAAGCTTACCACCCCAGAGTCAAGCACAGATAATGACAGTGCCGATGAAACTGCTATCAAGCCTGTGGGGCTGCAAAAACCCCAGCGACCCTTATACGATACCAGCGCCGATTCAACGCCAGTACCTACCCCAGACACCTCGAGGCCCACCACTCCAGCACAGAGTCAGTTGCTTACAGGAAAAGCGAGACCGATTGGGGGCAAAATGTCGCGGAGGGACAAGAAGAAAGTCTCGGCCTTCAGCTCTGCACCTGTGTCGTCGGGTGACGAGGCGTCGGCAAAGAAAAAGGGAAAGGGTTCCGCAAAAAAGGGCAGGGTATGGGGCGAGTTTGGTGCGGAGGAAGAAGACAACTCTATCCTCGACTATTCGCAGTCAGATGTACAAGGTGACGCATCAGGGAACGAAGCACTGGAAGAGATCAAGCAGGAGACGTGGGGTCGCAAGACCAACAAGGGCGAGTTTGTGCTCAAGGACCTCGATGATGAGATGGATGCCATCATAGCAGCCCAGAATGCAAAGAGGGACAATGACACACCGGCTGCAGCTGGTGGCCTGGTTGGGTCAAGCCTAGGTGCAATCGGCGGCCTGTTCAGGAATGTGGTTGGCGGCAAGACACTGACGAAGGAAGATCTCGCCAAGCCTCTCAAGGGCATGGAAGAGCATTTGCTGCGCAAGAACGTTGCGCGCGAAGCTGCAGTACGGCTGTGCGAGAGTGTAGAGCGCGATCTCGTGGGCATCAAAACACCCAGCTTTACTAGTCAGTCATTTCCACACCCTTTTCTTGCGTGGCCCCTTTACTGACGCGACCATGACAGCCATCGAGACAACGATCAAGTCGTCAATGGAGAAAGCCCTTACCAAGATACTTACCCCGACTTCTTCCCTTGACCTGCTTCGCGAGATCCATCACACAAACTCTACCACCACTCGCCCCTACGTACTCTCCATTGTTGGCGTCAATGGAGTCGGAAAGTCGACCAACCTCTCCAAAATTGCATTTTTCTTGCTGCAAAACCATCATCGTGTGCTCATCGCAGCAGCAGATACCTTTCGTTCTGGTGCGGTGGAGCAACTACGGGTACATGTCGATCGATTGAAGGAGCTATCCCAACGAGAAGGTGGGCACGTCGATCTGTTTGAAAAGGGTTACGGCAAGGATGCCGCTAATATTGCTGCCGATGCCGTAACCTTTGCAACCAAGAACAACTTCAACGTGGTCCTCATTGATACGGCAGGTCGGCGCCACAACGATCAGCGACTCATGTCGTCGCTCGAGAAGTTTGGCAAGCTAGCCAACCCTAACAAGATCCTCATGGTCGGCGAAGCTCTCGTCGGTACCGATTCCGTCGCTCAGGCCCGGAACTTCAATGCCTCTTTTGGCCCAGGACGAAATCTCGATGGTTTTGTCATTTCAAAGTGCGACACTGTGGGAGATATGGTAGGTACGCTTGTGTCGATGGTGCATGCAACCGGTATCCCAGTCGTCTTCTTGGGCACGGGGCAGCATTATAGCGATCTAAGGACATTGAACGTCGGCGCGGTGACGAGGCTACTTATGAGTTAAAACAATGACTAGTCAGTTTGTGATATGGCACGGTTATGTAGTGTATAGTATTGGGCTGGATTATGTCATGATTGTACAAGCACGCGTTGTTGCTTGATTTATCTTTTCCATCTGCATGAATCAAACTTTACTTTGTGATTGCGTCATATCCGTTTGAGCAGATACCAACTACATACAAACAAAACGCTTGAGGAAGACGGTCACGACTCATGCTGTTATTGCCAAAGAAACCGTATTCATGACAGACATGTGAATGACGACATGGACGCGCCAGATTAGCTCCCTCATCATTTCGTATTCACAAGCTTTACTAAGTGCCACACCGCGGTCTTGGATCGACGTAACTGCATACTCCAGCCTATCCCATACCGCTGCTCATTCTCATCGCCAGGGACTCCGCACTGATCCTCTTTACTGCTTCACATGCTGTGCGACGCTTGGATCACAGTAAAGCCACTAATCGAAAGTGCCGTGCCGGACAATGCACTATGACATTGGATCCTTTGGGGAACCCCCTTCCAAAACATGGCTACTATGATGCAATTCCCATTGTTCAACGTCGCTGCATATGCGCCAACTATGTACATAGGACGCTGCTTGACCTCGCAAGTACGGACGCTATAGACGTTATCCCCACATTGCGGCCTCTTCCTCTTCCTCTTCCTCTTCCTCTTCCCCACCGCCACCATGTCTGAGCAACAAGGTAGTCATCGCGGTGGTGGATCTTCATTATCTGCTCTTGTCTCAACTCTCGTGCCCAGTTTTATCGTTGCTGTTGCTCTGGTTGCCCTATTTTTGGTATTGCGTAGCAAGCAGAGACGTCTGTATGCTCCACGAACATATCACGATGCCTTACTAGAAGAGTACGCCTTTCCTACTTAACAAATATTTGCACTTGCTCATGACCCTTTGCAGCGAGAAAACACCTCCAGCAGGCCAGGGTTTCCTAGGCTGGGTCAAGAAATTCACCAGCTTGAGTGACGAATACGTCCTCAATCACCACTCTCTCGATGCATACCTCTACATGCGCTTCCTAAAGGTGCTCACCCTGATGGCTTTTGTAGGTGCCATAATCACCTGGCCAGTTCTCTTCCCTGTCAACGCCACAGGTGGAGGCGGCGAATCTGGTCTGGACATTCTCAGCTTCTCCAACGTCGAAAATCAAGTACGCTATTTTGCCCACGCATTGATTGCTTGGGTTTTTTTCGGCTGGGTCTTATTCCTCATTCACAGGGAAATGCTATACCTGGTCAAACTCCGAAAAGCCTACTGCTTGACCACATGGAATGCGAGTCGCATCTCCCAGCGTACAGTTCTCTTTACCGATGTCCCGCAAGAGTCGCTACATCTCGAAGAACTTGATACCATGTTTTCCAGAGTCGCCCAAATATGGCTTGTTCCTAATGTAAACGACCTGGATGATGCTATCTCAGACCTCGACAAGGCTGTCATCAACCTTGAGGCCGGCGAAACAAAGTTCATGCAAAAGGTCACGAGACAGCAACAGAAGAAGGGTATTGAGAAAGGAACACACGACAAGGCATTGCGCCCGACACACAAGACTAAGTTTCTGATTGGCAAAAAGGTGGACTCAATCTACTACTTTCGCGACCAGATCAAGGACCTACTCCCCAGAATTCAGACAGCGCAGCGCTCGCATCTTGCTGGGAGGGAAAAGCTCGACAGCGCAGTATTCATCGAATTTGAGACTATACTTGCGGCTGAGACCGCCTTCAACGCAAGGCAACATCGCATGCCCACCAAGTTCAGCTCTAGACAAATGGGTGTTCTGCCGGAAGAAGTCATCTGGAAGAATCTCAACATGTGCTCCAAAAGTAGATCTCTGCGCCACCTCATCGGCACGATCTTCATTTCCGTCATGATTCTCTTCTGGTCTATCCCCGTTACTGTAGTTGGTTCCATCAGCAAAATCAACTATCTCACCGAGAATGTGCCGTTTTTGTCATTTATCAATAGCATTCCCCCGGCTATCCTCGGAATCGTAACTGGACTTTTGCCAGTCGTTGCCCTCGCTATTCTCATGGCTTTGGTCCCTGTCATCTGTCGCGGTATGTTATCAAGACCGATCTCCCTACACCTCTTCCGACTAACGTTTTGATAGTCGTTGCCAAATTGGCCGGTGCAGTCACAATCTCCCAGGTCGAGCAACAAACACAGACATGGTACTTTGCCTTTCAGGTTATCCAAGTTTTTCTCATTACAACATTTACTTCAGCCGCCGCGGCAGTAGCCAGCCAGATTGTCTCAGATCCGACAAGTGCCGTCAGTCTGCTATCCAAGAACTTACCAAAGGCCTCCAACTTTTACATTTCCTACTTTATTCTCTTCGGTCTGGCCATATCGTCGAAATTACTCCTCAATATCGGAGGCTTGGTGGGTGTCTTTATTCTGAGCAAATTCGCCAAAACACCGAGGAAGAAGTACAATCGTTTCGTGGCATTGGGCGAACCATCGTGGGGTGCGGAGTACCCGAAATGGACAAACTTGGGTGTCATTGCCATCTGCTACGCCATAATTGCACCGCTCGTCCTAGGCTTCGCAGCTGTCGGTATTGGAATGATTTACTTTGCATTCCGCTACAACATGATGTACGTTCATGATACACAAATCGATACTAAGGGAGGCTTCTATGCGCGCGCTTTTGAACAGCTTATGGTAGGAGTGTACCTTGGAGAGCTTTGTTTGCTGGGTCTTTTTGGTATTGGTATCGGCGGCAGCATCACCTCTGTTGGACCGACCGTCCTTCAAGTGGTGCTGATTGTTGCAACGGTCATCTTCCACATCTTCATGAAGCGAAATGTCAAGCAGTTGAACCTCATTGCAGACTCTGAGCCTTCCGGGCAGCGGAGCAATGCCGAGGCTGGGCATTTGTCTGCCACCACCAAACGCCTGTCCCCTGGGTGTAAGAAAGATGGAATTCGATCTGATCAAGCTCTTGTTTCGCGCTACAATGACGAGCAGCGGGCTACCAATGACTTTGGAGCTGCTGGTATTGCACCTCCAGCTGGCGCACCACCACAGCGATCGCTGCTAAAGAGATTATTCTGTCCACACACGCTATCAACTAGCGACATGTCTGCATCTCTTGCAACTCGATTTTGCCACCCCGTCCCACCATACACGGAAAAAGAAGTTCTTGAGGCCTATCTGCATCCAGCCTTGGCTGAACGCCAAGACGTCATATGGCTCCCTAGGGATCGTCCCGGCGTCAGCAAGCACGAGGTTGCTGAGCTACAGGAGAACCTTGGCACATTTGGAACTCGGGTCACGGACGAAGGCGCTATCATGAATGAGAAGGGCAAGGTAGAGTGGGATGTCGACAGTGTACGGGAGGCGCCGCTCTGGAAGCATCGGGTTGTTTATTAAGTCTGTTGTTTTCTTCCTCACGGTATATTCGGGGTATTACGACAACAATCATATTCTAGTATCTCGTACTGCATGCATCTACTTCTTCCCGGGATGTGCACTCTAAACACCAATCCCAATCTCTACACAGATCATGACGCGGCACGACAATCTGCAGTATCAAGCGCACACGCGTACGACCAGCCCCGCACATCATCTAGCTGAAAACAAAAGGAAGCCCTGGTTGCGCGAAAAGGAGTTGAAATGGTGCATGTCATGCATAGGTACTACCAGCCACGGGGCCTACTCCGTCGTTGTTCAGTGGCGCATGTTAGTGCCACAACACCACGCTTCAGACTATGATGTCGGTTGACCATGAAAGTGGAAACCACGCGATTGCCAACTTCCAGGTAGACAAGTAGGGCAGTTGATGGTGGAACAAAAGGGCATCATGAGACGGGAGGAGCAAGGCGTGAACTTGTATAAACACCTTTCTACTTGTATCTTTGGCAGAACAATCACGAAACTACAGCAAACGAGTTACATATTATATTACGATTTAATCATCTTGAGACACATCAATATTGTAAAGATGCCTCGCAACGGAGACGGATCCAGTGACAATGGACCTGTTGAGGGCCACGAGATTCTTCACGGCACAAATGGAGATGTACGGTTCCCTTCAGCACACACGAGCTCTCTCCACTATACCAAATCATCAAGCACAATCAACCAAGAGAGTATGCTCATAGCTAAGCTAAACACAGGACTCTCTCCAACACACCAAACACGTAGCACCCATGCCCGAGGGTGAAAAAGGAGACAGTACGTTCTCCACCTAACATATCCCCCCCTTTCCCATCCCGAACTAACCCACAATCATCACAGCCCTCCCTGGCTTCTCAGGCGGCGGCATCGCAACCCGGACCTCCACCTCGGACTCGAAGAAACGCTCGGAACCCCACCACGCCTCCACCAACCCCACCTTGCACATCCAGCAAAAACACTCCAGACTAGACGCCGGCGAAGCGAATATCGCGGGCGCGACGTCGCACGCGGAGGCGGCGCACGCACGCGAGCAGCGGGTCAAAGATGCGGTGGGGTCAGAGGACGTAGGAAAGGGTGCTGGGGGACATGCGGATGTGGAGATGTTGCATGGGAAGGCGAGGTTGGATGGAGGTGAAGGAGAGAAAGGTAGGGAGGCAGAGTTGCTGCAGAGGAAGAAGGCTGAGAAGTTTGGAGGTGTGAATCTACAGGACGACGAAGAGGCTGATGGCAGGAAGAACGGGGCGAGTGGTACTGCCAACGGGGAAAGTGGCAGACACGAGGAAACTGAGGCTAATGGGGGTCCTGTGGGACATGCTGATGGTGTCAAGGGTACGGTTGAGGAGTCGTTTGGTACGCATAACAGCAGCGAGACACGGGGTAAGAGCAAGGAGCATGGTCACGATGTCGCCCATGAGGCGGACCTGTTGCAGAGGAAGAAAGCAGAGAAGTTTGGGGGCGTGAACCTAGGTGACGATGAGGCTGATGGGTCTTTTGCGGGGAAGAGCAAGGCCCATGGTAGCACCGAGGAGGGCGGCGCTGTTGGACATGCGGATACCAAGGGTCACCACAATGGAGACCATGTTGGTGCTGAGACGCAGGGCAAAATCAAGGGTCACGATCACGATGTCGCCAATTACGCGGATCAGTTGCAAAGGAACCCGGCTGAGAAATTTGGGGATGTCAATCTAAGTGAAGACAGCGCTGATGCGTCTTCTGGCCTGAAGAACAATACTCGTGGTAGTACTGATGGGGGCCCTGTACGACATGCACACGACACCAAGGATCAGGACGGCGAGTCTGGTGCCCACAGCCGAGGCCATGTGAACAGTGAGACGCACAGCAAGGGCAATGGACATGGATTAGAGGGCAAGAAAAAGGACCACGGCCTTGATCTCGCCAACGATGCAGACTTGCTGCAGAGAAGGAAAGCGGAAAAGTTTGGAGGCGTTAATCTCGGCGATGATTAGGCATGTCGCTTGTCTTGTTTTCCCAACGTACTTTGTTTATTCTACATAGCTCCCCGATACTATGTACGTGTGCCTAGTCAACCGAACTTTTTGATATTACTGCTGTGTTTTAATTGCTTTTCTCAGGCGTATGAGACCACACGTGGATGCTGTCGAAAAGCAAATGAAAGTGACAATCCAGGGTCCATTGTAATTGTCTGTGCGTCGCCACCCGTTCACCGATCATGACAACGGAGATGCTGCAAAAGTGGTTTTCTGCACAACAATTCATAGAGGTTTCACATTACGAGAAACTTTTACGCAATATCTCTAGTTGTTATTCATTTTTTTTTCTCTTCTTCTTTGATGGGATTGGGATCGGGAAAGAAGCGGGAAGCCTGATGTGGCCAGTGACGCCGAGTTCCTGACCCTGCAAACACTCGTATCATCTACTCGTCGTCTCCGGCGACATGGCCCCGAACAACCTTACCAGATGTTTCTTTGTTTTTAAGAATGAATACCAGGGAGACTACAAGTTGCCACCTCGGCATCCGGCAATCACCTCGGGAAACAATTGCGTGGAGTTTGCATCCACAACCAGGTACTGGCAAATCTCGGCGGATCCGTCCAACACTGCATCAACCTGGTCCTCGGTGCAGGAGCCGAGATCCCAAGTGTAGCAAAACGTCAGCCTTTCGGATGTATACGCCTCAAACTGCACATTTGGATCCGGGCGTCCCGTGCTCATGTACGTGCTCTCGTCATCCGTGCCGGCAGTCGACTCAGTGCCAGTAGCAATATCAAGGTTGAACAGGGCACGCGTGAAGATCTTGAAAGCCGTCTCGGGCTGGTAAGCAGGAATGGCGTGACCCGCCTGGTAGGTGCGGATGTAACTCAAGTTTCCGTATTGGCGGACGAGACCGCCGACGTATGAGTCGTTCGTCTGGATCTCGGCGTACTGTGCAGATGCATACCCGGCAGACCCTGTCCAGTTGATTGCTTTGGCCACGGCATCGCCACCGCCCCACTGACATGTCTTTTTGTTAGCAAGGGGATTGCATGGGTAGAGGTTGCGTTGGGCAAATTGATACTTACAGGGCAGGCGAAGTCGAGATCTCCATACACTAGCGATACCTTGATCCCGTTGTCGAGAAGAAAGCCGAGATCTTCAACCCATCCGTCACGCGGGTAGTCGCCAATGGAACGGTAGGCTGTTGAAGCCTGCGGGGAGCTACCCGTCCAGTTGAGAGGCACACCGAGCTCCGCCTGGACCCACTCGCGGTTCAGATAGCCTTCGTGGAATGGCGGTGGGAAGGGCGGAGGTGATGGTGTGGAAATATCGTAGTAGTCACGACCAGCGAAGTTGGTGTAGGGAGTGACGATGTTGTTACGACAAAAGGTTTCTGCACCCTCGCAAATGCGGTTCACACCAGCGTCGATGCCCAGGTTTTCCGGATCAGACACAGCAGCGGCATCGCGGCAGGTTTGAATTCTCTCCAGACACTCTGGGACAGCGGCTACCATGTCATTGTAGATTGTCTCATTGACGGCTTCGAATCCGTACCCGTTGCCCTTGTAGGCTTGCTGAGGATAGTAGGGAAACTGGATGTAGCGGTCGATGCAGCCGGAAATAAGAAGGAGGGTATCCAAGTGCATAATGTAGCCTTCCTTGAGAGTACCATTCTCAATCTTCTGGTTTTGTTCCTCCCAGAAAGACATCATGGCGGGTCCATAGCGTCCGCCGTACGACTGGGCCGCGAGACTGATGCGGGTATCATTGGGTACAATGTGAGGGAACTCTTGGAACCAAGCCTGGGCAAACTCCCATGCTGCCACGGCGCCATTGACGCTACCGAAAAATGTCGTGTTGGGGTTACGGCTAGGATAGGTGCCCGTAAGAAAAGTAGTGTTTTGCTCAGGGAGAGGCGTCGTGTCATTCAACACCGTGACCTGTCCCGTGGCAAGGTTTCTGGTTACGTTTGTCAAAGTATCGTATGAACTGGAATCAATCATCAATTAACGTGCCATGAACCCCCCCTTGGATACAAGGAAAACTCACAAGCCAACCTGCAATGGTTGGTCGAGATAGAGCATATTCGATGCCCTATTCCAGCTCCACTCAGCTGGTCTTGTTGAGTTCGAGTCTGGGTTTGCGTAGCACGGCCCGTTTTCCTCGAGCAATCCATACATGGAAGACGAACCCGGCCCACCGTTCAACCAGATGGTAAGTGGTGCATTGGCCGGATCGTCGCGGGCTTCAAAAAACCAAAAGAACTAGAGCAAGACTTAGGGCCTCAACAAATGAACCATAGCGACATGCTGCTTACGGTGTTGATAGGATAATCCTGGCCCTGACCCAAGTCGGCGGTTCCGGGGGGTAGGTAGACATAACCGGAATACGATTTGACGTCTGGTGTAGTTTCACAAAGCTTGTTCTATACATTACTATTAGATAAACTGGCTGCAATACAAAACGACCTTTTTCCAGTGGCGGCCAACCTCTTTGTAAGTAATCTTCACACCATCTCCGAAGCGCGACTCGAGCACCTTGAGGCCCGCAGGCTCAGAAGAGACTTGAGCGCGAGAAGGTGCGGCCAGTGCCAACAGCGCAATGGCTGTGGAGCGAGCGGATGGAAACATGTCGCAACGAATGTTCCTACAGGACAAAGTACCGAGCATGGGCGGTGTAGTATTTATTTACTACGTAGTACGTGGGGGCATGTTGAACGCCAATTCCTCCAAGCATGGATTAACCGTTGCCAGTCCCATCGTTGCCGTCATAAACAGGCAATATCATCGACGGTATACTTGGCTGCATCTCGGAGCACAATCAATTTTGTGGAATGCTCAAGTTGGACCGACTGTATCTGGAAGGTCGAAGAAGAGATTGCCAAGTACCAAGTCTTCCTGGGAGCGGGGTGGCCTTCTTACACGCGTTAGCGCGGATTTTGCGTTGTCAGCTTCCGCAAGTGATAACAACTGTGCGATGAGTGGATTACACAGTACGCGCGTGCTACTAGCTCAGGTCTGGTTGGGACATGGAAGAATGGAGATGGCACCTCGGTGCCTCAGACGAGAAAATCGCTCTCGCCCAACAAGTGCCTACGAGGTACGTAGCACTAGCGATGAACGGCACGTGGAGCAAGCAGGGTCGACTGAAGCCGATTTGACGCCAACACCACTGCCCTCGATGCCTGGTGAGTTTGATCCTACATCACTCCAACTATGAGAAACCTTTTGGAAGCTACACCAGGGTAGTTTACTTTGCAGCCTGTTCGTCCATGTGCTGTATATGAGATGGAAGCACCACCGAGTCGATGTCGGAATAAATCGCTCGCAGTTTCGACCGAAGATGGAATGCTCCAAAACACTTTTTGTGGAGAATGAGACCGCCTTGGTGTTTGAATGTGTCGGCTGTGACTTTGGCTGGGTCGCAATTGGTTCGCTTTACATGGGCCGCCATCTCTGCATAGTCGTGGGATTCAAACGTAAGAATCTCAGCCGCATTTGCATGGTCATACAGTTGCTGAATACTCAAAGAAGTCCCGGAGGCCGTGCGTCGTACTGGGTAGAGATTGGTTTCTAGGAGGAAGGAGATGAATGAACCCAAAACCATGGCGCGACACTTTTGCTCACATGATTCGTCGACTTGACACACATAGACGTGTGTGATGTCGTCCAGGATATTGTAGAGAACGTCAAGCATGGCTGTAAGCGTGGCTTCCCGGATTTCCATTATCCGTTCTTTGAGAGCGTCAGTAAGGCGTGAAGGCGGTTTAGCAAACAAGGGCAAGGCGGCTTACCAAGCAGTGCTGGTGGCATATGAAGCGGAAATGGCTGACCACTGTCCATCATTGCATTCCCACGTTGATCCAAGCCAGTCCTCTTTACCACAAACTTGGCAAGGTTCTGGAAGCTGTCCTTGTAGCCAAAGGTCCATGCCACGAAGAACCAGGCGGGATGACATCGTTCGCCTGAAGTGGTATCAGGGTAGTGGCAGTGGGCCCAGCCGTAGAGATCCAAGAAGGGTCGAACCAGCTTGACAAGGTCGTATCTGTCGCACACGACCGAAAGTTGGAGAAGGGCATCGATGGTGAGGCCATTTTTCTTGGGCAGTTCGTGGAAGCGGAGATGAGCTATTCGGAGGGCAATGTGCATTGCATCTAGCTCATCGTCGGGCAACGGGATAGCGGCCGTTCCATTCTCGTTCCAGTGACGCTCGAATATCTTCTTCCACACCGGACTGGCCAGAATCATGGCCGTCCTCGACACCTGGACGGGCTGGTGGCCCGACGAATCGGTGCCCAAGACCAAGATGGAGTCACCACTGTCATCAAAAACAATAGTAGGCTGCAGTTCCGAGGCATCCATGTGCCGGACCTCGGAGGGCGCAACTTCGTCATCAGAAGCTTCGTCGGCGCTACCAAGTGGTGGTGGTGGTGGTGATGATGCGCTCTCAGGGGCAGAGCGGCCCCGAAGAAGAAAGCTAGAGCCCCAGAGCATTCAGCCAGCCTCGGGTGCCTGTCGTGGAGGAAGATGGCAGCAGGGTCAGAGTCTCCCGGGGCGCGTACCGTGACGTACTCGCCTGTACGGCTCGGGATGCAGTGTTATTGTTGCACGTTGTTGCACATGTTTTGATTGAGTGAAGGCGCAGGGATCTTGTGCACGGCCCGTGCTTCAGAGCCAGTGTGAGTGCCTTGATTCAGCCGCGCGTCAAAAAGAACAGGCCCGCAACACTTGTACATAGTTATTTTCATCCGCGCTGAGGTCTTTGCGCAGTGCCACCACAGACAGGGGCGACGAAGATCCCAAGGGCTTGCATACCATTTGCCTGGCGCGCCGTGGTGTACACAAGTATGCATGCAGGACGTACAGCCTTGCCGACCCTTAGCCGGCCCCACGTAGGACGTCTTGCCACAGCAACCCTCAACCACCAGATGCAAGCCGACGGGAGCAGAACCGACACGGAGAGTACTGTGTATGGGCACGATAAATGTACTACGTAAGTACTCCAGCCAGCCTCCGCAGCAATCTCCCAATGGAGACTACGCGCGTGGGCCATGGAGCCGTCAGCCTCGTAGTGTGTAACATCAGCCCTATCCTTGGTGCAAAGTGAGGTAATGACTCCTCGCACTATCCGCTACACACAAGGCCAATACAGCGACATCGAGCGAATCATGACAACACTTTCCTTCTGCTCCTGTTCACCCGCCATCGCTCAGCCAGCCTCGACGCCGTGTCCTCCACCCTCACCCAACACTGCTCTCACAAGAAGCCAATGTGTAGATCGGATTTCAGCTCAAAAGCTGCGGCGGCATATGGCGGCTATGCGAGTTACGTACTCATTCTCGGCAGTCCCGTGCATCGAACCCAATTCTTCGTGCAGTGTGTCAAGAAGAGTTGACGTCGAGAGTGGTCCTTGCAATATGAAACCGTTCAGGTGACCCCTCTTCCCCCCCTCCTCCCCCCGTAATGTTGATTGTTGCCAGCCGTCTTATTAGACCGCCTACGGGAGAGGCTCGAGCTACCTAACCTGTTGAGAACTAGGGATGCAACATGTACTGTCAGGCGGGATTGCACAAACCAAACACTTGAACCATCCTCAGGTATCCCACCATTTCGCAGCGCAGTCGTACCACCCCACAGAACGCATGCGTTGCATACGCGTACTGTGACGTTATATCGTGTATTGCTTTAGGCAGGCTCAGCATGTCCAAAATGTATCCACTGTGGCAATCCACTTGTTCGGTCAGACTTGCCCCGACTCTTCACTGCTTTACATAGCATACGCTACCAAATCCGGAGTCAGGTGCAGGCAAATTAGTCGAGACTTGGGCATATCCTGTGAGAGCTCCATGATCCCATCACCAAGACCGGACATGGGTCAAACCGAACGTTATCTGCAGCGCACGCCTGAACAACGAACGCTGAGTGGATAGTGTACATTACCCTCCCTGATTGCATATGTCCATCAAAGGCAATACTAGTACCACTGGAAGCTTCGATGACCAGCGCCCACGTAGTACATACAGGCCAGCATGCACACGCACAGGTCCTTTCTGTGAACTAGACGTCGATCCGCACATGGTGTTACAAGGATGATATTCATCGGAACTTAGCGATTGTTCGTTTGTACCGCAAGCGTAGCCCGTTGCACAAGGCTGGCAAGAGCAAGAGGGCAGGGTTAGAATACGGCGTTTCAGATAACGACACAGACTTGGTTACATTGTCAGGCGGATGGACCGGGACGAGTCAGTAGCTTGGGCTTCATCAGCAAAGGCTTAGCACGTGCGCGATGATCTCCAGCAACGTTTAGCATGTTGGAAGCGAAACTTTGTCAGGGCATCATCGAATCACGGCGAGTTTCAGCCTTCGGAGATTCGGCAGTCATACTATTGCTATGTCCATACTGCATGTACAAAGTTCTTCTGAACGCCACTATTTTTCAGCCCTTGCCCGACGAATGAGACCGGCAGAGGCCGGACCTGTACGTGTGAGATCCGGTTCAGCTAACAGATTACTAGCCGGCCGGCATTGTGTGCATGCTCTGACCCTAAAACTGCCACCCCGGAGTGATCAGAGCTTTTGGGCAAAGCGCATGCTAACGCCCGATATAGTGTTCAAGAGCGTCTCGTTACAGGCACTGGCTAATTGGCCCAGGAATGTGGTTTGGCCACAACGTTCGTTAGCCAACCGAGCTGCTCAGGGCCACACGCCGCCAAGTCAGTATTGAGACGAATTATCGGACAGATTCTACGCCACAAGAAGCTTCGATCGGGGTGACCATAGCTTGCCGCGTCTGAAAGGGTTCGCTCGATTGCATTGGCTGTTACTCACGAGCCCGGAAACGGCTAATCCCCTCCTCCGCTATCCTTTTTTCATCGCATGCAAAATGCAACCCTAGGGTACCTGACTGAAGACTCTTCCTACTCCAGAGCGTCTTATCATGTGGTACAGGAATCCCGAGTACCGTACCAGACGTCACAAACGCTCCCCCCCGGAAATAGCACGTCACACAAGGCGAGATGCAAGGACGTTGAACTAAACGTAAAGGAGTCGAGCGCGGAAGTCCAGACTATCAGCTTCTCGGCGCCAGCCAATGTCGTCGGCCGCCGACTCGCCATTCAAGCCCCCACCAGTCGTCGAATGCCTTTCTGGACCTCATTGTCTCGGCATTGGGAGGAAGATCCAGGTTTCACATCGGGTGTGTCCAGACTGTCTTCAACGACACGACCCGCAACAGCTCCGTGTGTGGGCCAACAACAACTCTATTGCTATTCTATCCATCAACGAAGAAACTGCGCGTAAGCACGTCCTAAAGAGAAACATCGAGGCGCGTGGTCGTTACCTGTGCGCCTTTGAAGATCCCGATTACCAACATTGTCGGTGGCGACTGCTTGACTTGAGCCTCCGCGGCACCCGTCTCGACTGCCCTTCTGTTCGCAGAAAAGGCACTGCCTGCCCAAAGTGCTGGAGGAGACGACTACGGAAGATCAGGGTCCTACAGTACTTTACGCCAACCGGGCTCTGCCATGAGGTAGTCGACAGAATCATCACGAGATCGGCAAGCTCAGAGGAGGGCAGTGAGGAATCTGACGACGATGTGGAGGGCTACAACACAATCCTAAGTTGAGACCCGACATCACTTGGAGGAAACCTTCAAAGGTAAGTAATCTTCCTCCTGATACCCTTGCTACTAACACTGCAAGATTCATCGCTGTACGATTTTTTATCTATTTTGCTTGTCATGAGAGCTCCGCCTCCAAGGACCCACTGCCTACTCGGCGCTGCTTGTGACTCCTGTCCAGAAGGACAAGAACAAGGCCCAGAAATATGCTCCTGGTGTAAGAATATGAGCTTCGAGGAGCTATACAAGCGGTCAGCAACGCTGCCAGACATGGAATCAATAAACCAAGTCATCGACACATACAAACGCCAACTCGAACTGGAAACTGCCGAGCGCATCAGAAAAGGCTGGTCATTCCTGTGTGCCTGCAAAGATCCAGAGTACCGCTCTCAGTCGTGGCGCCGTAATTTCAACCCAAAGGATTCGCGTCTGTGCGGCACGGTGCGCCATCGCGGCCAGCTATGTGCGCGGTGCTACCGCAAAGCGCAGGAGCAAAACTACACCTGGCTTGAAGAATTTGACGGCGACCGCTTAGGATTTCCCTGTGCATTCGACGACACGAGGTTGAGACGTCGCATCGATGCCAGCTGGAAGATTGGCCCGCTAGATAAACACGGTCAGCCCGACCAGAGTTGGGAGCGAGACCCTAGACGAGATGGCCGCTGTGAGAGAACGAGGTTGCGCAATCAGCTTTGCCAGAAATGCTTCAATCGCATGTGCGAGATTCGAGGGTTTGGCCGGTTTTTTGACCTGGAGTGGGGGACGTTGCATAGGAGGTATGGAGTGCAATAGAGGCTCTTTTTTTGTAGGCGATGCGATATTGCTACTTGGGCCCTACCAGGTGTGTGATACTACTGTCAAGAGGACGGTTGTACGTCTTCTTTCCTGGGCTTGTACGTAGCAGCACATGGGAAGCGCTGCTCGTCTAGGACGAGAATCCTATGTTTTACTAGTATGTTCTGATGGGCATTTGGGCTGGCGTATTTGCCTTGCGGTTTTGAATTGTTTTGGCGTATACTAGATTGTGGACTGCAACGTCAAAAGTATGGGTATGTTACAGATCGAATTTATACCTGGCGAGATGATTCGGCGGGAGGGGCTTGGATTGAATCGGAGTGCTTTCAACATAGCCTCGAATCATGCTCTAGAGCAGTGGTTTTTTTTTTGGGAAAGTACAGGCACTGAAGATTATGTATTACTGAACAGGATTCTACAATACTAGTGTGGTTCGCACCACAGAGAAGAATACAAGTAGTCACAGCAGGTATACCCTCCCTACTTATACCTCTCAGCAGCACGTCAGAATTCTCTCCAACTGCACACTGAGATCAATGCCAGCAGACGAGAAAACAGTTGTTGAAGAGGTGAGGAAAGGGCACCGCTGCTGCATGGCTATCGAGCCTGGGATGATGAGTGGACAGGGCGGTATGCTATATTGAATTGGCGAACCACATGGGGTTTTCGAGTTGTTCCTACATATAATCTTGTACAGTATCCAAGACGATGTTGATCTCGAGGTTTCCAGTCATGGAAAAATAAGCGTCGTGAATGAGACACGAATTTGAGTACGATGCGGTCAACAAACAGAGCTTGATCCTCTTGATCCATCGCAATTGGGTTACTCTATGTAGATACCTTTGTTCTCCGCATGGTAAATCTGAGGACAAGGCTGCAAATGAGATGGCTTGTGTCGATCAGCTATTCGTCAGTAGTTTATGGCATCTGTTGGCAGTATTGACATCGAGTACGTAGACGATGCAAGCTGAATATTCTCAGGTCCTGAAGTTTGTCCTCTGCTTGTCTTTGATGATCTGAGAACTGGTTCCCAAGACCTCAAGATCATTTGTAACGTATTTAATGCAATGTGCTCCTGTATGAAATGAATCACCTTTACATTTGCTTACTTTTACTCAGTAGGCGATGAAGAGAGGGTTTTTTTACGACAATACTAGAGCGTTTGAGCTTCTGGATTCCATACTAGACCACATCAGGGTTATGGCCGTGCATGTGTAGTATCTCTTGTTAGAAGATGTGATTGTGAGTAACAGCAGCCATCAAGTGACCAAATCTTGATTTGGAACAACGCTTTCGATCGCACAGGAAGTCAAACACAAAGGACGGAGCTGAAGCCAGAATTCTAGTCAACGACATTCTACTTTCAGCAAGGTGAAGCAAGCACACGCGCCAGAGCCGATCGAGGGCTGCTTACTAGCTAGAGATGTCCAAAAATAGAGCTGCAAAGTATAACATGTTTGACGCTATCAGCCCATTGCTCTACTGGTATCTAGGGATAGTTTCAATAACATGCAATATGTTCTAGCAAAGGAAAAAAGAGAGCCAAAATAGGATGCGCCGAGGGCGTTCATGAATCAATTTGAAAGAGTTTCAGACATACAATGTGTAATGGCATGGTACATTGTTCCAACCATGTCCGACTCGACGCACACTCAGTACAGGGAGCGAAAACACCAAGCGGATATGTATTACTATGTTGAAGATGTTGCACGGTCGACCTGCATTCTTGCCACATGACGTTGACGCGGAAAAATCGGACGGCGAGGCTGGACTGGCCTTCTAGAAGCAATTGCAACGGTGTTCCTGCACCCCTCGGCCACGTCATCCAATCATCGGCGCCAGGGCATAAGGACCCCTCCGACATGCCGCTTTCGGCCTTAATAAATTGTGAGCACGAAGACTCATACGTCTCCCCATACTACTTCACCAGCCGTCCACTGCCTTCTTCCATACTGTGTGACTCACGGCTGCATCGTTAAAAAAGGACGCCGTATCCGCATTTGCTTCAGCATCACCACTTCATCGTCGGTACTCAGCATTATGGACGGAATCAAGAAGACGTTTGCGCAATGCAAGAGGGAGGGCAGGGTACGTTTTGGCGTCGGTTTGGGGAGTAATTGAGCATTGACAATGTCCAGTCTGCCCTCGTCACATATGTGACTGCGGGCTTCCCTACCGCCGAAGAGACGCCTGACATCATGTTGGCCATGGAGGCGGGCGGCTCAGGTATGCACCATAAGCCATCGCGCTCGCAACCGGATAGGACAAGCAATTAATGCCTCCAGATATCATTGAGCTCGGCATGCCCTTCACCGATCCTATCGCAGACGGTCCAGTCATTCAGACAGCCAACACTGTACGTTGACTCAATTCGCCACTCCCCGCATCAACTCCTCCTGACACGGTGTGTCTACTGTAGCAAGCTCTCAAGAATGGCGTCACGATTTCGCATGTCCTCCAAATGGTCCGCGACGCAAGAAAGCGGGGTCTCAAGGCACCCGTCCTGCTCATGGGATACTACAACCCTCTGCTGAGCTACGGCGAGGAGAAGATGTTGCAGGATGCAAAGGAAGCTGGTGCCAATGGCTTCATCATGGTAGATCTTCCACCCGAGGAGGCTCTGCGCTTCAGGAACTTCTGCCGCAGCTATGGGTGAGTTTGGCAGTTAATTGCACGGACGACGGAGCTGATTATACCGGGCAGCCTCTCCTACGTCCCTCTGATTGCGCCGGCTACCTCGGAGCACCGTATGCGCGTACTTTGCAAGATTGCCGATTCTTTCATCTACGTCGTCTCTCGTATGGGCGTCACTGGCGCTACCGGAACCATGAATGCCGCCCTTCCCCAGCTCCTCGAGCGCGTACACAAGTACTCTGGAAACGTGCCAGCGGCTGTTGGTTTCGGTGTCAGCACGCGTGACCACTTTTTGAGCGTGGGCAAGATTGCTGAAGGCGTCGTCATTGGCAGTCAAATCATCAACACCCTGCTCAAGGCTGCACCGGGCACTGGCGCAAAGGCGGTTCAAGAGTACTGCGACGGCATCTGTGGAAAGAGCAGCCGAGAGACGACACGCGAGGTTGGCATCATTGAGACTTTGAACGATGCCAAGGAACCAAGTGGTGTTCACGTAGACAAGGTCATTACTGATGCTGATACACCCGATGGACCCGGCCTTGCTGACCAGCTGGACATGCTCAACACCGAGGATGCGAATGGAGATGATGACTTCAAAGAGAACCACAAGTTTCCCGCACGGTTTGGCGAGTTTGGAGGCCAGTATGTGCCTGAATCGCTCATGGACTGTCTTCGGGAACTTGAAGAAGGCTTTAATTCAGCCATCGAGGACCCCAAGTACTGGGAGGAATACCGCTCATACTACGAATGGATGGGCAGACCAGGGCACTTGCATCTGGCTGAGCGCCTCACTGAGCATGCTGGGGGAGCGAACATTTGGCTGAAGCGAGAAGATCTCAATCACACGGGAAGCCACAAGATCAACAATGCACTCGGCCAGGTTTTGGTTGCGAGGAGATTGGGAAAGACTGAGATTATCGCGGAAACGGGAGCTGGCCAGCACGGTGTTGCAACGGCGACGGTGTGCGCCAAGTTCAACATGAAGTGTACCATTTACATGGGCGCTGAGGATGTCAGGCGCCAGGCTCTCAATGTGTTCCGCATCAAGCTGCTTGGTGCGCAGGTTGTGGCCATTGAGGCTGGATCTCAGACTCTGCGCGATGCAGTCAATGAGGCCATGCGTGCCTGGGTTGTCAATCTCGACACGACGCACTACGTTGTGGGATCTGCGATTGGACCTCACCCGTTCCCGACAATTGTGCGTACTTTCCAGTCGATTATTGGAAACGAGACCAAGGAGCAGATGCAGGCGAAACGCGGCAAGCTTCCCGACGCTGTAGTTGCGTGCGTTGGTGGCGGAAGTAACGCGGTAGGAATGTTCTACCCATTCTCCAAGGACCCTTCGGTCAAGCTTCTGGGTGTCGAAGCCGGTGGAGATGGTATTGAGACGGGACGGCACAGCGCGACGCTTTCTGCGGGAACAAAGGGTGTTCTTCACGGAGTGCGAACGTATGTCATCCAGAACAACGACGGACAGATCCTCGAGACGCACTCTGTATCTGCTGGACTCGATTACCCCGGCGTTGGGCCCGAGTTGGCTAGCTGGAAGGACAGTGACCGGGCAAAGTTCATTGCATGCAATGATGCTGAGGCCTTTGTGGGTTTCAAGCTCCTGTCGCAGCTGGAGGGCATTATCCCCGCGCTAGAGACATCCCATGCCATCTACGGGGCTGTTGAGCTGGCAAAGACGATGAACAAGGACCAGGACATTGTCATTTGCGTATCTGGACGCGGTGACAAGGACGTGCAGAGCGTTGCTGAAGAGCTGCCCAAGCTAGGACCCAAGATTGGCTGGGACCTTCGATGTAAGTTGAGCGTGGATGGTAGTGTTGCAATGGCACGAGCTAACGGTGAATCTAGTCTAAGCGGTCAGATGGGTGGGAAGAAGGACTTGAGATATGTGCATGAGTGCATGGTGGGTGGATGCAGCATGGTGGATGCAGCATGTAGATGTGGATGAAATAAAGACCCAGTTTGTTGTGTAGTTGTACTGTACATATATGCAAGTGCATGCGACGGCAAGTGTTGTCTAATCAGCGGCAGGCACCAAGTCACACGTTTTGGCGTGTAATTGGCGGGTGCGCCTGGTGGCGGTGACCAAGGCTGCTGCCGGTGAATTGAATGCAGGCATTGGCTGGCGGGACGCGATATCGGGCTGAGGGTTCCTACATACCTATGATAGCACACACACACACACACACACACACACACACACACACTACGGTATGTGCACTCAAAGCCAGCCCCCCTCCCCTGTGGGATGTATGTACGGGCACCTGACGATTGGGGTATGTGTATAGGTGCTACTAATTACTAGCAACCCTCCATCTCGCCTGTCTTACCGGTGAGGGTGTGGCAGCGGTGGCCGAGGATCAAGGCGAGCCAATCGACGGCCCACATGGCCGTGCTTGGCCGCCTCACAGTTCGCAGTGACGACAACGCACCCACCTCCAAATCCCCTCCCCTCCCCCGAGCAACCTCCTACATGCCGTGTTCCAGATGCCGCAGCCCACGTCACATGGTTGCCTACCACTTCTCCGCTCGCCTACTTGCATTCGCTGCCCTACTAGCCCGCTTGCTGCCCTAGCCTCTACAACAACCCGCCCACCGTGGACGCCTTTCCCTCTCCATTCCGTGACTGTGCGCGCGACCAGGCCTTTGAGCTTCAGGACCTCGCAGCCCCTACCCGATCCCTCCAGCCCCGGCCGCACCGCGACACCAAGAGAGAGCAGCAGCGACGCCAGAAGCTCGAGCAGCTTCGCCAGATCGACGACATGAAGTTCTCGCACAGCCTGCAGTTTAACGCAGTGCCCGACTGGAGCAACCACTACATTGCCTATAGCAATCTGAAGAAGCAGTACGTTTCAGCCTGCAACACTGACGTGCGGCGAGCATCCAGGCTGACGGGCGCTTGCCCATAGGATATACAACCTCGAGACGCAGATCAACCAGAGGAATGCACACGTCGACGCCGAGTCGTCACCCCTGCTGAACGGGGGCGCTGCCGACCCCGACAAGGTCTTTACCAGTGCGCTCGACGTGGAACTCGAGCGTGTCACGTCCTTTTACAAGCTCAAGGAAAATGAAATCTACGAAGAGATGAGTGCACTGCTCGAGGACGAGGAGTCCTTTGAGCACCACCAGGCCGAGTACAACGAGGAAAATGCAAACGCCCCGCCAGGCAAGAAGATGCGTAGTGGGAGTGTTTTCAAGTCGATTGGCTTCCAGCGTCCGCGCGCAATGAGTGGCACAAGCGGCCACTCGACAGACCACGGTCCCGAAGACGACTCGGACGAAGACATGGACGAGACATCGCGGCTGCGTAAGAAGAGCCCGGATGGCCAGCGCCGACGCCGGCGGACCAACGAGGGAGACATGGCGGCCTCGCACGCTTCCTCGAGACGGATGAACAGCGCGGCGGTGGAAGACTTCCACGACATGGCCTTCTCCGCACTGTATGACGAGGGTATATCGTTGAAGAAGCGTACGGTCAACGTATACGTCTTGCTGTGCGAGCTACGATCTTTTATCCAGCTCAACAAGACGGGATTCGAAAAGGTTCTGAAGAAGTACGACAAGATCTTGGACCGGAAGCTCAAAAAGACGTACTTGACCAAATACGTCTACCCCGCCTATCCTTTCCGCCAAAGCACCATGGACGAGCTGTCAGGCAATCTCGAGCGTATAGAAGGCGCATATGCCAATGTTGGTACAAAGGACGACATTGCAGAAGCCAAGCGCGAGCTCAGACTACATCTCCGAGAGCACGTTGTGTGGGAGCGAAACACGGTATGGAGGGAAATGATTGGGATTGAGCGCAAGGCACAGGCAGCCAACATTGGCATCACGCAGACGTTGCTGGGCCGCGAGACTACCGGTGGCAGAGTGCGGCGGCAGGGCGACGACGACGAATCCGACATGAAGGAGGTGGACACGCCAATTGGAAGGTACCGGTGCCCCCAGTGGCTCATCAGCAAGGCTTTCTGGATGCTCGTCGGCTGCATTGCCATCTTTCTGGTGCTGCTGGTAGTGCCGATCATGGAAAAGGCTGAGCAGCAGAATTGCCTGGCCATGGTGGTCTTTGTCAGCTTGCTCTGGGCGACGGAGGTGTGTTGAAGCGAGTGTGGACGAGACGATCTCACGCTAACGAGAATAGGCAATTCCTCTGTTTGTCACATCGCTTCTAGTGCCGTTCCTGGCCGTCACCCTCAACGTTGTTCGAAGCGATGTCGAGCCCCATCGCCGACTCGACTCCAAGCAGGCTGCTTCCTATGTCTTTTCTGCCATGTGGACGCCGGTCATTATGCTGCTGCTGGGCGGCTTCACTATTGCTGCTGCGCTTTCCAAGTACAACATTGCCAAGATGATGGCTACGCTTGTGCTCAGCAAGGCAGGCACCAAGCCAAGGACGGTTTTGCTGGTGAACATGTTTGTTGCCATGTTTGCTAGTATGTGGATCAGTAATGTAGCAGCACCTGTGCTGTGCTTCTCCATCATCCAGGTATGCTCCCTGCCGGGGATTCTGACCATGCAAGCTAATCCTCGCCAGCCCATTCTACGCAACCTTCCCGCCGACTCGGACATGACCAAAGCACTGCTCATGGGAATTGCACTCTCATCCAACATTGGCGGGGCTGCGTCTCCCATTGCCTCGCCACAGAACCTGATTGCGCTGCAGAACATGAAGCCGGAGCCGTCTTGGGGCGTCTGGTTCTTCGTAGCCCTGCCCGTTTGCATCATCTCCATTTTGCTCATCTGGGTGCTTCTCCTCGTCACCTTCCAGCCCGGAAAGGGTACCAGCATTGTGCCTATCCGCCCACTCAAGGATAGGTTCACCGGTGTCCAGTACTTTATCAGCATCGTCACTATTGTAACGATTGCGCTCTGGTGCGTGAGCCACCGGCTGGAGTTTGTATTTGGCGACATGGGCGTCGTAGCCATCATCCCCATTGTGCTCTTCTTCGGCACGGGAATCCTTACCAAGGAGGACTTTAACAACTTCCTGTGGACCATCATCATCCTTGCCGCTGGTGGTCTGTCGCTTGGCAAGGCAGTCAACTCGTCTGGTCTCCTGCACACGATTGCCGAGTCCATTACGGCTGGTGTCGAGGGTATGAGTCTGTACGGTGTCCTTGTTGTTTTCTGCGCCTTGATCTTGGTCGTGGCGACGTTTATCAGTCATACCGTCGCGGCGCTTATTGTGCTGCCGCTGGTGCAGCAGGTGGGGCAGCAGATGGCAGAGCCGCATCCAAACTTGCTGGTCATGGGCGCTGTGTTGATGGCGAGTGGAGCTATGGGGTTGCCTACCAGCGGCTTCCCGAATATGAGTACGTTGACATGTTTTCCTAAGAATTGTTTTTTTTACAAGTTTTGTTTGCTTGGATACAAGGCTAACGTGTTAACTAGCTGCTATTATGATGGAAGACTCACGGACGGGCCAGCGGTATCTCGCCGTCAAGCACTTTTTGACTCGCGGTGTACCTGCTTCGATTATGACTTTTGTCGTCATTGTCACGGTGGGCTATGGCCTTATGCTCGCCGTCGGATTTTAAAATGGGGGTTCGACAATTGTTTTTCCCCTTTTTTTTTGGTTCCATTCTTCCTTGTATTTCTGGGAAGGGATACGTTGTTTTGCAGAGCACTTTGAGCGTGTGGCGTTTACCCATTTTCGCTTCGTCATCCATCTTTCCCCCTTTTCTTTTTTGTCTTCTCTCAGATATAGGAGGATATATTCTGCGACGCTTGTATTCTTCCGGGAAGATGGGGAAAATAATAAAAGAAAAAGGTGTCGGGGTGGCTAGCTGTGTTAGATGGGGAAAGTACGAGTTGGATGAAGTTGAATGTTACCAAGAATCAAAATTAAACAAAATTAAAAATGGTACATGGTTTGGAGAAGGGAACATTGGCCGAAGCAGAACAAAATACTTCCGTTTTTGAACCTCTGGTGTCGACCTTTTTTTGGTAACTTTATCGATCATGTTCAATCCTTGTACGCCCTCTTGCTCACAGACTTGGTCTTCATGTTCAAGGCGTTGGTGACGCGTTTGCTGCTCCTCCTGAGTAGTAGCATGGCGGGGCTCCGGGCGTCTTTCTTTGCCTGCTTGGCCGTGGCCAGGTCGGCCATGGTTGACAGATGGGTTGAGGGCAGGAACGAGTCGAATGTGTTTGTTGTGATGGCGCGGGAGGCGCCTTGGGTACTGGTAACGGTGATTGAGGGGGAGTTGTGGGAGGCAAAAGGAGGAGACATGTGGAGAGATTTGGGGTTGAAGTTTTGATGAAAAGGGGGCGAGCGAGATTGGGGTTGGGTTGGTACATGTGTGGTTGGGTTAGTGAGTGTGTGGTTGGATTGGTGGGTTTCGGTTGGATAAGTAGGGGTAAGATGGGTCTAGTGTGTTGATGCTTGATGCTGGGTTGTTTGATGGATATGAGATTGCAGGGGAGAAGAAGATTGACTTGTATATGCGTTTTCATGGGCAGTGTGTGTGTGTTGATAATGTCTAAAGGACCGTGTATCAGCGGCGACTGTGGTACTTGTACGGTCAAAAGCATGGTGGAAGGGTTAGATCTGAGATGGTCTTAAACATTGTGAGTTCGCCGCGTCTGAGATATGCGTCAGTATTCTTGGCGTCAGATGGTAGCTTGTATCGCCGGCTTGACGAGTGCATTCCACTCATAGGACGATACTTTACGAAGAATGCGCGTATGTAGTACTGGTCAGAGTGAAGCACCAGGGAGAGGAAGTCGCATGTATTCATGTCTTGGCATTGACGGTGGAAAATGAGATGGTGGGCGAAGCATGCTGTGTGACATGTCTCCACCGTCGAATATGTCACGCTCGCCTCGACGGGTCAGGTCATAGGCCAGAGAGCATGGGCAGCGGGGTGGTGAGGCCGGTCAGCGTGTCTGCCACGGGGAGGGAACGGGCGTTCGCACGGGAGGCAGCGTAACTGGGGGTGCAAGTGTCAGCGGCAAAGGCGGGGCAGCATGGCTGGCTGGGCGAGGGCACGTGCAGGGCACGTGGTTGGCAAGAGCGAGAGCAAGGTGCAAATGACACGTGGGGCGGGGTGTTGGTGGCAGTGCGGGCGTATGGCAGGACGCGTCGGCACGTGAGGATTTGCGTGTTGGTGTAGGTCCATGTCATGCTTGGGCTGCAGGCGGCTAGTGGGGAGGTGACGGATATTTAAGCGTAACAATGGCAGAGACGGTCGACGGCACAGGACCAGGGCAGCCGCTCGTCTTTTCCTGTGGCGCCATGCAGCAAAACATGAGGCTGGCCTGGCCACGACACACGACACACGACATGCACAGCAGGCCACGCACACGCAGCCATGCGCATGCGAGGCGGTTACTGCCCGATGACGCAGCAGGCGAGCGGCCACGGCGGCGTATCAGCCTCGGCCAGGTGGTGAGAGACGGCGGAGGGTGGTGTGCGGGAACAGCGGGGCGCACGCGGGGCGGCGGCGTGTGATTGGCGGGCGCCCGGGCGGCTAGTGCGAGCTGGCTTGGCGGTGCCTGAGTCGGAGAGTCTTGTGCATCTCTCGCGCTCCATCAGCCATCCCAGCCTTCCCACTCTTTGGCCCGGCGACGTCATGCCATGTCGCCCATCGTGATCGTGATCGTGATCCCGCTTGCCCTCACACTTGCACCTGTACTTACACACACCCACCCATTCAGCGGCGCGTTTGCCTGCATCTCCCGAGCCTCGCCAGCACCCCCCCCCCAGTCTCTGATTCGACCGT